>UZAN01039771.1:67742-99678 GCA_900618425.1 Echinostoma caproni | reverse complement strand
AATTGCTTACTTTTGAATCTCTATGAAATAAGATATAGAAAAGCTATGTATTTAGGCCTTTAGAATGGATAAATTATTTTAAACAACCACAGAGATAGTTCATGGGTTGGTGTTTACTCCTAGTGATTAGACATTCCAGAGAAAATATAATGTGTCAAGTGAACTGTGCGTGTTTTGTTCTAATAAAGGGAATGCAGTAAGTGAAAATTGTATCTCTTTGTGCCAATCGTTTACATTCCTAATAATAATGAGATAATATGGAAGTACAGCACAATTTATGTCCAGGACGATTTCGCTGCACCTCAACATCGTGCATACTGCAGAAAAAACAATTGTTATATAGGGATTTAGCATAGCAACCAGGCAAAGGAAAATACAATAAAAAGAGATAAAACATAAAAGGGGGAGGAGTAAAAGGACCAATATCATCAGGGTAGGGAGAGACTAACATAAAGTTCTTTTTCCTGATACAGGGTGGGGGGCTTCCATCGATTATTCGCAATCACTTCAGCTAATCTTAGCAATTTTGCGACTTGTGACTCGTAGATAATTCAAAACGCTGTGCCTCGGTTGACCTGGTGTTGCGTCATCGGCAGATGTCGAGCAATTGCTGAGGACGAATTGTCGATAAGCCACAAATCGCAAGTTTGCTAAGGTTTGTTGATGCGACTGCGAATAATCGATGGAAGCCCCCCCCCCTGTGTCAGGAAAAAAACTTTATGTTAGTCTCTCCCTACCCTGGGGATATTGGTCCTTTTACCCCTCTCTCTTTTATGTTTTGTCTCTTTTTAATGTATTTTCTTTTACCTTGTTGCTATGCTAAAGCCCTTAATAAACATTTTTTTTTCTGCAGTATGCACCCTGTTGAGATGCAGCAGAATCGTCCTGGACATAAATCGTGCAGCATTGACATTTGGTCTTTTCTTTTGAAATTAATCTCGGTAAAGGCTTGTTTGAATAATACTATAATTATAATATTTTCCAAATGACGGACCGTAAATGAAGCCTGATTACGAGACATTCTCTCAAAATTTGTGTCCTATGGTAAGTTCGTAGGCAAGGTTTATGAGAGGGCTTCTGTACGAATACCTAAGCCTCTTATATTGTGTTTGCTCAGGTTTTGAATAGCAGTTTTGGTTCCTCGATGTTCTTATTCCGTTGTGAATACTTTGATGATTTCTTTCGGTGTGTTTATCCGTTCTACACTTTGCCTTTCCTTTGTAACTTCTACAGATGAAATAAGATAATCATTCCAGTGTAAATATACCGTTTCAATTTGTCACGAAACGTTTTTTGCTTCCATAACTCAATTATATTTTCACAATTGACCGAAAATCATAGCAGAGCTTTATTAGATGAGAGTTGACATTTTCATTTAAATTTGATCCAATTGACCTTATTAAGGTTTTCTGTTCAAAATACGCACTGGAACTCTTCCACTCTTCGTTCGGAGGCATGAGCATGATTGATCTGCTAGAGGCAGCTGGCTACAAATCAGTTCATTTTCCGTGACCTTATGCACAACCTGGCACAGACATTTTGTCATTCGCGATGCCATTTGCTTTGAATCGCTCTGCTTTGCTTGCATCCAAAAATCACAGTTAAGCTGAGAAGGGTTTCAGGTTTTGCACAATTTGTCACATGACATTACACAGTTGAGACAACATACCTCCTCATGGAAGCATCCAACAAGAAATAAATTTTGTTCAGCTTGTGAATAAGAACGAAACATTTTCTCAGTAAGGATGATTAAACCGCACCGTCGGTTACTAAAATTATATGTTTTCTTTGCATCAAATGTACCTGTACAAATTTAGTTCTAATCAAACCTGAAATGGTCAACTTTGGTTGCTGTTTTTATACAAAATAGGTGCTAAGTGCTTATTAAAATAAGCGATCAGCCCCGCATAACCCGCTTTGATTTAAAGCATCCTAACAGTCATATCTATTGAGAAAATATAGCTTCAAGTCTTGTATCTAAAAATAGTACTTCATTCAAGATTTCTTCCAATCACTTTCAAACCTTTTCAAAAGAGATGGGTTGTTATTTCTGGTACGATGACATTAGCAAACTGCAATACATATTTTCAAATTTCTCTGAGTTTTCTGCACAGCTTCGGGACAGAGTTATGTTGCTTTAGCGATAAAAATCACCATTCTTCTGCAATCGTTTTATCGTAATAACATTTGGCATTTCTTCAGCGTTAGCTGCGTTGGTTGGCACTTGAAACAGTCGGGTCTTTACCTCGAATCGTTCATTTTGGGCAATATAAGTAATATCTTTGGTTAACCATTTGCAGAGTACGATAAAATTCGTCACTTTTCTGGGTAGTGATAACGTCATTGTTAATCAGAACCCAGGTAACTTACTCGAAAATGTAAAACCGTTTTCGTGATTTTTACATGCAGTTGAGATTGTCTTGATTGCCCGGATACGGCTCTCATTCTCAAAACATGGATTACCAAAAAATGCCATTCAATGTTTCAAGTTTTACGTTACTTTTCTTGAGTGATTTCAATGACCAAACATAGAAACAGTTACTCTGAGTCCAATACAATGGAGCTAAAAGAGATTTGATATCAGTCGTGATTCCCCTGCATGTATTGAACTAAACAACGAGATTTAGTATTTGAGCAACCTGACTGCTTATAAACAGCCCTAGGTAATCAGACAAAGTTGTTCGCACTCAATTTTCAGTGTATGCTCCATGTGTATAGATTTCGCTCTTTAAAAATCTGTTATTTGGACATTTATGTTCTCAACTTTGTTTAAAGTGTACTAGATAAGGTTTGATGCTATAAGCTGAATGTGTTGATAATTGATCTTGCGGCGTGAAATATGGGGTTTAGATTTTCAAACTGAATGTTGTTCTTCAACCTCGCAGACTATGAAGGGAAATAAAGCTTATTCTTAAGAAGTTCCATGACTGTTGGAAGTGCTAGTTAGTCCTTTTTATTTTCGCTCATATGTCAGTCTACAACAACTGAACTAGACTATCGTCTAGGAAGTGTATCCGAAACTAGAACGCCAAATATGGTTCTGATGTTTAAATCTTCCCATGAAACAATTATCGTAAGAGAGGCTTTCAAATAACCTATCTCTTCTGTGTTAAGACAACCAGCTTAATCTTGGTCGACATACCACACGTTTAATCACACATAAATGGAAATATGAAATCCTCTCACTGACCTGGTCATTTTCTCGAGGAAAGCCATTGCTATAGACGAATCGTGATTTCTAGTTCAGTAATGTCTCACGAAATTTTTCAGTTTGCATGCCAGCATAGACGCTCCAAACTTGGGGCCTTTTCTTCCGTAGTTCAGATTGTTTATGTCTCTTAAAGACAAAGTCAAGTATGTACACTGTTCATTTTTAGATTATTGTTCCGATTTTGACTCTCTACCCCGTCCTCTTTAACTTGACATACTGAAGACGTTTGATTGTCCATCTTCTCTTCTTGAAAGGCTTAAAGATTATTTACACCCAACCGTATCAGTACGTTGAATGGGGGAGAGAAAAATCAAAGTTGTCAATCTATACTTCGGAGGTATTTCAAAATGCTGTTTTATCACTCTATCTCTCTGCGACCTGCATCGGTTGTTTACTTATTACTCCATATGTGTGACATGTTAAGTATGCTGATGACCACCATTTCTGTTTCCATATCTAACCAATCCGAACTGACAGCATATAACGTAAATTTATCCCACCTCTTTACGTATTACACTTTGTACGTTCTTAAATTTAATCCTTGAAAATGGGTTGGAGATGTTATTACTTCGAACCGTTACTCATTTCTCGCCGACAGGGTTCAAATCAAGAGCAAGCCGATGAACAGCGTCAACCATGTGAAGCATCTAATTGTCACTCTTTGAAGTAAACTTGATTTTCTTTACATACTGAAAGTTTTGCACGTTAGCTGGAAGCTCTCCGTTTTCAGTTAAGAAGGTCGGATCACTTGTGTTTTGACCAGTCACCTAGAGTACTTTTTGGCCAACGATTTGTTCTCTCATATGTTTTATGCTCCCTGTGATTCTTTTTAGTTTGCTGAAGGCGGACTTCAAACTGCTGAAGCCTTGCCTCACAATGATTTACCATGTTTTTTAAGTTCCGTGTTTTTATAAACAGTTCTGCAATGGTTATATTGATACATGCTTGAAGTTGGCTGACAACACTCATGTTTTATACATGGTAGCACGATGGTCACGTCACCAAGTTATCATTCCGAAGGACGTATTTTGGTTTCCCATCACCACCACCTGACTTTCCTCGTTACCTTTGCCTGGCAGCCTTTTGAATGACTACTCCCATCTTCCTGAAAATTGTACTTTTGTATAATGAGTACATTATGTAAAAATGAAAAGGGTAGCCATTTAATTGTGTATACTTTATCCCTTAACTCATTCCTGTACAGAGATATCCCATCCTGTATACCTATTTACAGGAACTTTTTATTCCCCGAAGCTGACTCACGCGAGTCGAGTCCGGTGAATTCTAAGGAAAACCTGTCGGGGCAGTCAGCTTACATGCTAACTGGTGGATGCCACATGCATCTCAGTTGGATGGGTAAATTCGAATGTGAAAAGATCAGTGCTATCGGTGTGGCCTCGTAGCTCACCTGGTACAAAGCGCGTACAAAGCGTAGGTGGCGTCCATGCGTGGGTCTGAATCCCACCGAGGCTACTGAACTTTTCACAATCGACATACAAACTTCAAATCTGCCAATTAACTATTTGAACTACTCATATACTTATCAACTCCTCGAAAGCCATAACATGCGAAATTTATGTAAACGTTTTCCTATCCTATGTGGAGCGAAATTGAGACCAACTAACTGTGCTGTTGACGTTGGCAATCTGAAGCTGGCATTTATAGAACCAAACAGTGATAGTCCCGTATCATTGATACCCGATAATGCGGCCTATATTATCCCATTTATGAGAGAAAATGTTCAATCTGCAGCATACTACTACATCGTCTATTCCTGTTATTTCTGATGGTTTATCATCTTCCGTTCCAAAGCTCTAGCCGACACCTTGACATATATGCTCAACCCGTCCTATTGCGTATATTCTATCCACGAGTTTCGAGGCTCCATCACTATTATCCCTGTTACCAAACCTGACTCAGCACACTCGGCTGGGTACGAAAGCATCTAAACCGCTCGTAAACAGTTTAAGAGCGCTCCTGAGACTTGTACTTTGTGTGTTCCGGTTTCCCATGTACTCAAGGCACATATCAGTGAGTTCACCAGGGCAATTATTGAAATACGCTGATCACGTCGCCCTTTACCAAGCCAGTTCTGTTTCTAGGGAACTTTCAACTTTTTCAAGTGGTCTGTCGTGTATGTATGAATGTTTAATTTGCTCCGGACTTGATCTTAACGTAGCAAAGTGCATTTTAATCGTCTTTGGATTAATTTAGAAACAGAGCACATGACTAATCTAAAATGGACGTCCAACATTTACAACTGTGTAAAGGTTTATGGATTATGCCTTCAGTTTTGAGAATATAAGGAGTTCAAGAAATAAAAAATAATATTTTATTTTTGTTTATCAGCGTTTTTTTCCATCAGTCTTTGTTGATCTCATGTGGTTTTGGTTGGTCTACTTAAGAAAGACGTTTCTTTTTCTTCGTGATCTTTCAATCATCAGTCACGTGTCTTTCATTCCCGTTGATGATCCATCTATGAAACCTTGTGACCTAAATTTGTCCTCATGCAAACCATTTGTAGAGGAAACCCCCTCTGACCCCACTCATACTCTACATGGCAATCTGTCCAAATGCTGTTCTCATTCATCAACGCGTTCTACACATCCTTTATTACCTTCTCGAATTAACCTCTACCGAAATTCTATTGTTCTTATCTCACTAGAACCTTTGCCAACCGACTTCTCATTTCGTCTGAAGTTCTCGGCAACCTTGGATGTTTAATATTTTACTCGTATTGTTTACTTCTTTAGATAAATTAATGTTTAATTTGTGACTGAAATCTGGGGTTTTTTCCTTGAAAAAGTTTAAAGCAATACAAATACGGAATAAAGACTTTGTTGTCTGAGCCTGCTGAATACCAATTAGACACGATAAAGATGTCGGATTCTTTCACACTGCATTGGTTGTCAAAGATCGTTGAATAACCGGGCGAAGTTCTGAAATTCTTCTATTTGAGCAATATCACAATCACTAAAATTGTGATGTAACGATGAAATCAGCAATCTGGTGACAACCGGGTAACAATCTGGTGACGTAATCTCGATTCATGAACTCCCACTCATACACCTACCAACCCTTTCACAATCACCCTGTTTTACACCTTCAACACATACACACAGACATGCACACTCGCAAACATCAGTTATCACAGGTTCATAATCTCTTTTTGAACTCCAACTCCCTTCGCAGATATACCTGCTCTTACCGCATGTTTAGTCTATTATACAATGTTTCTTTCTGTTTGATTTTGAATCACTTTTATTTATACCCAGTTTGCTCATGCAGAATACCTATGCGCACAGAGAGTCTTTCCGAGGATTTGTGGTTGTTGGCGAAGGCCATTTGTATTTGGGTGGAAATCTACAATATCCACCTAACTTAACCACAGTCGTTTTAGAATATTTGGCAATAAACGAAGATTTACTCCCAAAATAAAGTTATCCACAGGTGTGGATCGATGAAATAGAAATTCACTTCAACCACCTGGTTACTGACGCATAATATATCACACTAGTAGTCTGGAGGCATAATGTCATACATTTGCTGCGCAATGTTAACACGAAGGCCAAAAAAGAACACCCGCCTGCAGGTAACTGTTGATGGTAATCAATAATTTAACAAAAATCCTTTTAGAAAATTTTAGTTGAGGTGTGTAAATACTTGCAAAAATTACAAATAACGCTGTCATAGAAATTAGTGTCAAATTCAGATAAAGTAATTATTGAGCTGTTATTTGCAGAGATCTCTACTAAGTCTGTCTGGTTTCGATCGCGATGCGAAATAATGGTTTCTATTTACTAAAACCTGTCAATATCAGGTCAAAATAATCAGATCTTGTTTATTTAGTCCGAGCTTCTTAAAGTGAAGACATGGCTGTCTCAGAGCATCAGGTTTATTGAATGTCCTAGACCTGGACCATTAAGTAGAATATTGATTTTTTAATTTAAAAATGAAATATTTGCAATAGTCATCCCCGAACTTTGGACACCCGATTTATATGCAAGAGGTTTATGCAGCAACCATACACTAATTTTGTACCAGAGAATGAGTAGGCTCTCTGGACTGATTTGTTTACAATAACGAATGACTTATTTCAAGCAAAAATCTCAGGACCTCTGAGTTCATCTCAAAACAAAGTTGGTGCTAGGTATGGTGTGAGGTTGGTATGCCTTCGTATGCTGCCAAGACCATTGGGTCCCTGTTTCAAAAGAAGAGATACAACGGTTGACGGAAATAAGAATGCTTTGATGACAGAGTTCGTTTTTTTGATGTGGAAAAGGAAATGCAAAACCTGAGAAAAACGACTACCGCTGTAAATCGTCCTTAGCATACACCAACAAAATGGGCTTCTGCTGCTCAAAAATTTGCTTCTTTTTCAGCTTATCACTCGAATCTTTGGTTTACACTGGGGCTTTGATTTACTTTGTTATAAATTTAGTCTGTGTACAAATTCTTGTTTTTTATTAAGTACGTTTTGCTCCATTTCGTTACCTAAGCTGTCCGCTGAGTAGATATTGTGCGTTCTCCTTCCCCTCCCAAGCTGATGTATTCATTTTATTTTGTATTATTGCATTTGGTTAGGCATATTTCCCTATCCTCTGCCGTTTGATCCAGAAACTTCTAGAAAGAAAACAATAATATTTTACTTTTGGGGACCAAATAAAACTCTCTGATGTTCTTTTTATTTGAAAAATATTTCTTTAGCTTTTGAAATTAGAGGTATTTTCTCTCAGTCTTCCTAGTCTTTTGGTCATCGAAAATGTATTGGATTCCGAGTACCGTGATAACTGTTAGAGAGGTATGTTGAAACTTTGAGGGAATTATTCAATAAATCCACATTTTTCAGAATTTGGCGTGTCACATAGCTGTGAAATGCTTCATTTCCAATTTATTTTCGTGATTCTCCGAGGATATATTGATGTGGAGGATCCGTTGACCTGCTGGAGTCTCTAGACCAAGTTGCCATTGCTTGATGTGAACCAAATTTACATTTTTGTTCATATCGGATTTGGAAATCTTTTTAGCCACTTGGTGAGTTGCATCGTTCTAATTATACAATAGATGCGGCTCATAGCGGTGATCAAAATGATTCGGTTCGATCCGTAAAGGGAAACAACTGCTAAACATAGCTATTCACGTCGTGAGTTGGGTAGCGGAAAGAATCAAACGCACCAATTCCTGTTTGATACTTTAGTAATCTGCACATTCCCGGAAAAGCTGTCAGTTTACAAATCTGTTTTGTAAGAGCTTCCTTTTGAATAAAACCAGTTTCATTTTTCCATTCTTCTATGCAATGCCGTTTTTCTTTTTTGAATCTCTTAAAATGAAGTAAATAAACCTTTTATTCTCCAAAAGGTTTACTCTCTGATAAAACAAATAACAAATGTATTTTTTCTAAACAGAATAAATGAAAAAAGAATGTTGATTCTTTCTGTTATTGGATGTTGATCCTAAGCGCGTATTAAATTGTGCAAATCGAAATCGTTCCATATATAGCGTTGCTGATATGATTCTTGTTATTTTGCTTCGTGGAGACTGTTATCTATATATGGATATTGTGATTCACTTAGTCAAGTCAAGAAAAGCTTTATGCCTTATGAAAACATGTTCTCATGTTCAACCATTGTTTCGAACCAGTGTTAACACCCTATGGGATTTCATAAGCGAGGTCTTTGGAAGTTTTATTCATACTAAAAATTTGAATTTGAACATTTGCTTTGATGTTCTGTCACTATTATTTACCGTCTATTCATCCACTGAACTCCTGTATTCCCTGACTGTCGTTCAAACTGAAACGTTATTCAACAAAATTACGCTGATGCCAAACACAAGTAGCACTTGGTTTTGATTTGCCTGCAGTTGGAGAACAGAGAATGTGATATTTATTTGAACGAAGAAAATCAATCTTGGGACAGCGCCAATTGGATAGACTTTAATGTACGAATTATCAGTTTGAGGAAGTTGCATCTATCGGCGCGATGAAAAACTTATTGTAACACGAACAATAGGAGTACCTCAGTAAAACCACCGAGGAAAAACACGTAGTGGCCTTGTTCATCTCTTTTATAGACAAACGAACTTGCCCATGATTGTTCCTTGCCTACTAGCTTTCGGTGGATAGTACCACGAATAAGACAGTGTGGAGTGAATCTCCTCAGCGTCGACACTGACGGATTTTAAACAGATAATAAATGGCCAGTGTTTATCATCTTGCTGTATATTGCATATTGTGAAATGCAAATGAATCGGGAAATCAAACCTAAGAAACCTTGTACAACTGCTTCGGTCTATTCTGTTTTCCTCAGCAACAAAAAAACTATCGACTCCACAGAAAATCAACCATGGGACTTATCAGTGACAGCACCAGTATAGTAACAAGAACAAGTGATGAGACCGTTTTTAATTTTGTTTTTGTATTTTATAGAACAAGCAATCTTTGTAAGCATCCTAGGCATCAAACCTGCCATATTTCAGCACTATCCTTTGCAGTCAAGACACGATTGACGCTAGGTATAATTTGACAAATTGATGAATACTTCGTTTGTTCGGCAACTGGTGCAAGTGACAATAAATCCCAAACACATCTCTTATTATTCCAACACTTCTGGCCACAACTATTCCAATTTGATGATTCACAGTGTTTTCCTTTCCTTTTCGGAGGACGAAAACGATGAGGAGATAATTGCTGACTTATAATGTGTTACTACCTGTCATAGAAATAAAAGGCTTCATTTGACGCAGCAAACAGAAATATACGTTCCACTCATAGGACAACTGTGAAAACAATTCGGGAAGGACAATAATGTTTTGGACTTACCAGGTGATTATTTAGTGAAAAAAGTTTCTAAGTACACTTGAACCAATCAGCAGTGCAAGTTGAACGGTATATTCATTGAAGACAAAAAGAGAAACTTTAGCAACAAAATCAACATTTTGACTGAAATAATGGTGGAATGTATCGCTTTACCGAACTTAAACGAGACTGCGGGTGCAAGGTTTTAAATAAGAATGAATGATAAGAATACACGGTGGGTTTAAGGTTATGGTCCATATATAGTAATATGAATACTTTTAGTAGGGATTATTAAGGAAATGTGATATAACCCTAGAGAAAATTATGTATTACACACCAAGATCAAATACAAGAAATCACGGTTTGAATAAAAAATGTATCAGTCTTTTTATTTAAGAAACACAATTTGGCTTGGGCTTGTTTTTAAAACTATTTCATTAGTTGCTGTTCATATTGTTGATGACTAATTTAAAGAAGAGTTGCCAAGATATGAAAAAATAACCGAAAAGAATAAAGTTCAAGTCTACCGGTTGAGGGAAATTCACTTGTGGGTATGAATGTGTTATCACGCTTTACCTAAGGAGGAAGGAGGTGTAGAACAAAAGAAGCCATGGACAGATTCATTCCGGAGATAAAATTTGCTCAATCATATTTTTGTTTACTTAAATTCGCGAATGTATGCAAACGCAACTGCTTGTCGTTAGGAAACCTGACTTTGGCATTGCGTCATTTTGAATTATATTTACGAGCGCGTGGTTTATTTGAGTGAATAGGAAAGTAGTATACGGTAACGGATTAAGTAAACGAATTTACGATAATGACTGGGATAATGGAGTCCGTTGCTAAATGATTCTTTTGGTAATTAGCTCACAGCAACACAAATGAATTCAGTGTTTAGCGATTTAAAGCTGCCCTGTTTGTTTGAAGGTTTCCAAATGACGCTTGAAAGGTTTTTTTGTGTTGAAATATTCATACTGGTTATGTCAATGCAATAATGTTTATGCTGTATATGTATCTACAGCTATGACAGTTGAAGAAGACGTAAATCATGTTTTGAAAATATGTTGGTGGGATTTGGTTCGCAGTAAATCAGATCAGAACGCTATGAAAATTATGTGTGAGTGATGTACAATTTATTTCTATTGGTATTATCTACCGTCTCCTACTCAGAATGCGTAGCTGACCTATACACTAAAAACTGATCTATATTTCGCATGTTTCTTCTTGAGCTATTTGACTAACAAAAATGGTGTTGAACAGGACAGAAAAACACAGATCAGAATGCCATAGCCGTTTCTAGTCAGTTAAATAATCTCATAATCTTTTCATTTCATGATGATGGATGGTGTGCGAAACACTCCGCTAAATTAAGATTGACAGACTGGCGGTAACCAGTTTTGGGAAGCCGAAAAGCTTTTATTTGTTCCGTACCGTGTGTTTAAATTTGCTTAACGAGGGAATAAATGGATGAGGACTGCCGAAAAAATGGGTTTGACAGAAATCGCTGATACAACAAACCTGATCAAATTGGTGTGTGAGATTCCAGTGGCACGTGAGATCCTTTCATGAATATGCAAATAATTCGGTGGTCCTAACGATTTAAATCAGTTGCGAGAAATAATACGTGGAACACGGTAGAAATCAAGTGTGTACAAAATGAGTGAGGATGGATTATCGGAAAATGCACCGCTGATAGAGCTCCCATCGAAATGTGTCAATGTGAGAAGTAAGAGCAAGGTAAAATAACTGAAACATGATTGACATTGTAAACTGTTGAGAAAGAACAATCATTAATGAGCAGTCCCAAATTATGCTTTCTATGGAGATACTTAGAACTGAAGAGAACAACAAGGGAAGAGATAAAATGGTGCACTGCAGTACCATATAAATTGCAACAAAATACCAGATTTCGAACGTTATAAAAGGGGTGTGTCAGTATAGTTGTCTTCACTCAATGTTCAACGGCATTCCATGATTGATTTTGCGGGTAGAGGATTCGCAAAAATAATGGAACTGTGCAACAAAGTTCATTCAAAAAATATCAATTGTAAACAAGCCTGAAAGTACGAGGTGAAAAATAGAATATGGAAATATTTTTTTTATCGGCGGTACTCAAACTAATAATTGTCTTGGGATTATAAGCGCTTGAATACACGGGAAAAAATAAAATTCATTGCAATTTGAGTAAAATATATAACCAGGAAATATGTCTAACTTTGTAGACTTCTTCCGAGGACATTGGAGTCATTCGTACAAGGGTGGTAGTGACGCGGCGGTTGAGTAGCTGTAATCGGCGTGCTTTGGACCCTTTGGTCTGTGGATCAAAATCCAACGCCCCCTCTGAACTTTGGAGGTAAACAGATTTGCTGTCCTCCGGTTTAATACCACGTGTATTCTGGTGGAGCCATATGTTATTCGTCACTCTAAGTCCTCGGTCTTATGTTACCGGTTTTCATTAGTGAACAACATGTTTTCGATAAAATTGGCTTAACCCGCGTTTTAGTTCTAATAGATAGGTTTAATACATTTTGAATTACGCTAACCAGAAAAATCAATAATTAAGTTTTACAAACCGTTTAATGTGTTTTCAGCCCTGTTTTCTTTCTTATTTTCAACTTGTTCGTGTTCTAGAATGCATTGACCGGTTGACCAGTTAATTAAACGCTGATCGTGGTGTGAAGTAGCATATTGTTCAGTTCGGAGAGAGCTTTCTCGCTTCCGAGATAAAATACTTGACCAATCAAGATGAGATTTTCTGAATTTAGGAACTATTGCTTGAATAAATTTGTTGTGACATTGATACATTGATAGTTTATAGAGAACAACGTCTGCGGATGAATCGTAAAATGTGTTTCTTCATTGTTTGTGAAATGTTTTTCTTTTGACTGCTTGCGGTCTGTTTACAATTTCAGTCTGGTTCTGGAAATAACAAATTGCATTCCGAGTGACATTCACAAAAAGTAATTGAAACTTTGCTATTAACGATCCTGCTAAATGTAGTTCTTGCTGTTGCACTAACTAAACGGAGTTTGAAATGATTACGAAATGAGGATGCAAAATGCCTTTGTTCTAGCAGCGCAGTCGGTGCCCTTCGGTTTATAATTTTCTCTGATTGCATACTCTGTCTAGACCTATTGTATAGAATCAGTGAGGAAATATTCTTATAACAAACAATCGAGGTAATTTTCAAAACACTCAGTTACCTTGGTGATCTCGGAGTTTCAGCGGCCGACACTGCAGCCGGGGTTGTTTGCTGTACAAATATTGTTTACCAATCCGGTTGGCTGGGATTTTAGTATAGGCCAATGTCAAAAGGTGCTATCAACTAGGCTATTTTTCCGCTGCAATGTTTCAGCTCAATGAAATATACCCAAAGCTATGTAGCTGAAGCCTTTGCACAGTACTCCTCTTATCTTTTATTGACAGCACTCACGATTTGGACGTTAAAATTTAACTTTCAACGATACTCCATTTTGATTCTGGTCTTTTGAAACACCGACCGGAACCTAATGATGTTACTCAAACGGTTAAAACACAGCCGTTTCTGGAACCCGTTACTCAAAGGACAAAAGCGTTTCTCATGCATCTAAAGTATTTAATCTTTCTTTATGGTTATCACCACATGCAACAGCAGAAATGGCAGTTCCCTGCCGCAATAAATTTCTATTGCAATTCCAACCTCATCACTTTTAATATATAACTTAGGTTCTCGCTGAGGTTTTCTGGGAAATCGACAATTAATGCTCACGTCTAATACCTGATGAACAAATAATTCCCATAAATAGATACTTGTACCTTTCTTCAGCCCAAACCAATCATTTCAACCCTCATCCAAACCTCATTTTACCTTTTTCTTTGTAATGAATATCACAAATAATGAACCAAAGATCTGGATTTTGGAACAGTGCACCAAAGAACTGGGTCCGGATTATTCAATCACTGTAGAAAACTGATGAGATGAAGGAGATGTGTGTAAGATAGGTTAAGCTTCATCAACACGCCGCATCGTGAAATGGCGGTGGCATATGCGGGGAGAAATGTCGAACATTACTGAGCATTGGACTTCTTCATTTGTGATCAAAGCCCTTTCAAAAAACACTCAGTTTCTGAAAACTCTTGTTGTGTAAATTTTCAATAAGGAGAATAATGAAAAATATAAGTTTATATTTCCGCAAATACAGATAAATCCTATCATGCTGTATCAGTAAATAATACAAAATCAGTAATACCGCTTCGAGAATGATAGGTGAAGTTTACTGATAAACAAAACATTCAGTTATATAAAGTTGGGATTGTGCTCATCTGGAAATTAACGAGTTGCCCAGTTTATCGGAAATGACTAAATTCTCGATAATTTATAATTTCGAGAAATGATCACAAGCGCATGGTAAGGCGCAGTACGGCTCAGAAAACAAGCAGGCTGTCAATGGACATTAATCTGAGGAATATACCCCTATTTTGTTTCAAAATTCTATCGCCTAAATTGGATTACAAAAACAACGAACCAAAATCACATTTTGAATCCCATCGGGTTTGTAGATCGTCAGGCAGGTCCCCTGTCTTTGCGCACATGTCACTTCCGTTTTTGCGCAAACAAAACACGGTATGAAATTTCACGGATGGAAATTTCTGTTTTCCTCCAGTGTGTACCACCGTTGCTTTGAAGCAAGAAAAAATATGACAGAAATCTACTTTCTTCAGAATAATGTGTTCTTTCCACTGAGCAAATCAAAGCAGAGGTGAAATATTAAGAACGACTTTCATGAATGTTTCGTAGCCTTCAGTGCCTAGAACCTTGCAACTTTCTTAGCAAAATGCGAGCATTACGGAATTCGATTACATAAATAATGAATGATAACCCGGGAGACAGGAGTTCAAACACAAACAAACATTCCAAGTATCTGGTTTAATCAGGTGAAAACTACGTCCGTGTTCCTCGTGTAAAGCAGCTACTTTCAAAGTGATCAAAATCGCTCGAATTCTGGATGCACTTGGTTAAACTTTTATGCACAACTATCTCCATGAATAACGTTGTTAAAAACGAACGAAAATTAACAACAAACTATGTTATTTGCATATGATTGCAAAGAATTCGTTTATTTTAATTCTCGAAAAACGGTATGCTTATTCCGGAATCTTAGTGGCACTTCTTTGGGATATGACTAATGAGTTAAAATCTCTGGTTCATAAACTTCTACATACCGCTTTTGTGATTACTTAAGTTCCTTCTTTCCGGCATGATGTGGAGACACTTAGCATCCCGTATACAGCATGCTATATGACGTAAACCTCGCATCTAGGAAGTAAATCTATAGCGATTATGGGGGAAATAAAAAACAACTTGTTGATTTGGCGTCAAAACACAGAAAGATGATGAGTTAGAGGAAACAGTGAAAGGAACAATGTTTCACATTTCTACAGCAGAACAAATGCTCCGTTTCGCGGACTCGACTGATGAAATTGAGTTTATGCTTATGATCACGTCTTGCCGTAAAACGGTGGAAAACGGTGAGGTCTAACCCTGGAAATGGAAAGGTGTTATTTGTTATATGCTAAAAACTGGTTGACAATGAGTTAAATGGTTAAACCCTGGGCGTGATCCAAACGTGTACAGGAAAAGAGAAGACTCCTCTCTAAATATGAACTCAATAGACCAAAGTGGCATCTATCTGGGCTTTGTAAACGCTGCAAAACTGAGGATAGCTAAATGTCGATTCACATGAAAAATCTAAGGAATCTTCGTCAACCAGCGCGAATCACGAAGACCAATTCGAGGGCAGTCATATGGAATGTAAAATTAGAAGTCAAATATAACTATAAAAGCGGAATGAAGGGAATACCAGACAAACACAGGATGGGTTGCAAATAAGCGAACAATCCAGGCTAGAATCGCCGTGATAAGAAAGAACTAGAATGAGAGATTGGGATACAGGTTTATGAAAGAAGTAAAAAGAGAAGGTGCAAGATAGGATGAAACCATTAGGGGAGCGATAGTTGCCTTGGATTTAACTCAGAATGAATTAAATAACAAAAATTGAAACTCAACTTTCAAAAAAATAACTTTGCGTTTAAGCACTGAAATGCAGAGTCCAGAATTTGGACACTTCACAGGGAATTCAATAGACATTGGAGATATCAAAAGAGATGTGGTGAGACTCTTCATGTTGTTAGCAGCGGGCCTAAGATGGAACTGGTATGGCAACAGATTCTCAATGACCCACTGTTAGCGGACTCCCACCTGTCTACCGTTTAAAATTTCGTGGTGGCCCAACTGATAAGGAAGTTGTTTTGCAGTCTGTTAGTCCCATATCTGTATGCATACTTTTAGAAAATAGAAAGCAGTTGTATTTTTGCTAAAAGAAAAGCAGACAGCATGAAACATCATAAAAATCGAGTATATTTAAAGCTGAGTTCAACTAATTTCCCTTCAAAGCACTTTTCGGCAAAACAGAAGTATGTGAAATCTGTGAGTTAGTCGTAAATGGCAAAATATATGTGAAATTATCAGAAAATATATTTTTAAAACAAACAGGATAATGGACAAATTCGTGTTTACCGTTTGATTAGACGTAAAGGAAAGGGGACGATCATTGGTCTAGTGAACTTCAATATACGAGATTGAAATGTTTCAGTCACATGAAAAGAAACCTGGGAAGGATTTATTTGAACGTTTAGTGCACGTGACGCATTTGTATCGGTCAGATAACAGGTACTTGGGTTTCGGAGACCTTTGGATGGTTGTGAAAAATCATTTTTTATTTTGATTCGAAGGTTAGTAATTACTCATAATAACATGAAGTGACTGATACTTTTTCCGATCTTGGTTCTGGCGTGCATTTGCGCAATAATTGTTATATAGTCAAAGATTGATTATTCGTAATCGCTACATCAATCCAATGAAGTGTTCATCCACCTCCACGTGACTGGACTTTGCATTCAGTCGACAGGAAGTTGCTGATAACGGTGAAGATGGCGGGAGCAAATGTTTCGCGGTTGAACGTGTTGTCACTAGGTTGAATTATCTTAAACGTCAATAAAACGAGCATCCATCTATATAAGCCCTAAATACTGATTCATAAAAGTGCGCTCTGAGAGTGCATTTCTGGCTCTTCATAACCTTTTATAAGTGCTGCTTTTTTCGTGGTTCATGTTTTCTAACCCGGTGATTATTAGAGAGCATAAAACGCTGTTTTGATATAACCTATTGTGCATTTAAAGATCGCTCTAATAATGTGCGCGAATGTTTGATGGATGATCGCAGGCAAATGGCTTCTTCCGGCATACTGTTTGGATTGAGATAGCAAATTTTTCGCAAGCTCCCATGGTAGCAAAGTAAGATTGTTCAAACCACTGTATCAGATGATTTTTGCCTAGTTGGTGGATAAATAACATTACCAATAAACATATGCACATACTTGTCAATTAAATAAACTCTATTTCAGTGAACTACCAGCGAAAAGTTTCAGGGTTAAGATAAGGTGACAGTATAAGGAAATAAACTTGGTAACAGTACAGAAAAAGAGCTTCTTCTGCCTACCTCGCATAAATACTTACCTCAAGAATGTTTGTGTGCCCTAATCTCTCTCCAACTTCTCACATGAATCTCCTGCCCTTCATACCAGCCTAACTATGAACGGGGAAAAATATTCAACTTATGAAGATAAATTGAATGTCTTTCTCGTATGTGGTTGGAAGATGCCTCTAACAGGTGTACTGTGTGATTTGTCGACATTATTTTTTTCTTTTTTTAGAGTCAGGATAATATATATATATATATAAATAAAACTGACAGATAGTATAACCAGGGGTACTGTATATATATCCTGTAACGAGAACCCCAATGCCATATGTCGGTTAAAATACCAAGAGGGTGGAACACCTATTTATTGGGTCAAATACTTTCAAAATGACCAAGAAGAATAGGGAGATGGGGATTATTCCTTACTAATGAGCATGCTCGGATTCCACGGTGATGGTTTGGTAATTAGGATCGTTTGCTCAGGGTAATGACGATTTTCTCAAATGCTTCCAATCTTGATGATCCAGTCGTTTTTATTCAAGAATAACAACAACAAAACGAGTTTTCAACAAACAGATTGGTTGACCAATTAATAGGCTTTGCGTGCAAATCAGTTAGTGTATACAGCGATCTATTCATCACTTTCCGCAACGGGTTTGTTACCATACGTTGCAAAATATAACCACATGCAGATATTTGGTAATCTACACGAACCTCTCTCACGCGTTTAGGAGTAAGTACTTCACACCGTCAAATGTGCACCTTTATATGCTACATATTTCCATTTTAAATCAAAGACAAGAGTTAACCGATTTATATATGCATTTTGACTGTGCTCTACGTTTTGTGGGATAAAATTAGTGTTACACAACTTTCAAAACTATTTTTCCTTTTGGTTCCCATGACAACAAATGCGATGAGAGCAAAGTAAATTCCGGAATCAAAAATAGTTAAGTTCAGAAGCAACTTTCATTCCTGTTTATCCATGATTCTGAAAAACATTCAGAGTGAGAATGCCGATGAATATTTTTTCTTTGCTTGCAAATATTTGAAATTTATCTGATATACTTCAGCGACTGAAATATTCCCAAGATAATTGGAGGTTCCCACATAAAATTATAGCTTTTTTTGAACAACGAGAAGGCGATCATCAAATACCATATTTGCACTTCTAAATGACTTTAAGCCCGGGGGTGTATGGTAAACGGAAGAGATATCTAAACTTGTAGCCAAGATGAAAATAATTATTCTACTTGATATATGTCCGCAAGTTCCAACCTTGGCATCAGTGCATTATTTCATTATAAAACCAGAACATCTGGTTTATCTGCAATGGGCAAATTTTATGCAGGTGTTCATTAAAACATTTCCCGAGTTTTCGAGATTCTTTCTCACAAAGTGAACCCTCTTTAGGTTCTCACCTTCATATATAACCGTTGTGATAAAGCAGAAAATTCCATGGAATGTCCTTATTAGCGGAGTAGAAGCTAATACGAAATGATCATCAATATTGTAACGCTTTATCGCGAAATATTCATAATAGGGTCACTGGCTAGCATACCAAAATACGTTAATGCCGTGCATATTATTGCCATGTCATTCCGCAATAAGGAACAAACAAGGTGAATAGACAATATCCAGTTGAATTTCATTGGCAAAGGTATATCGGCCGCAAAGATCACTGAGGAGTAAAGACCGAGTTGGAGTATCATAGTGAGTCTACACGTTTGCACGTACCAGGGGCAAGGAGTAATTTCATCTAGAACATTATCCATTGCAGTTTAACTCAACGAGTGCGTATAAAACTTTTATAGCTAATGCACTACGACGCGTAGAAGGAATAAAAATGCGTTACACTGGAAATTGGGAGTCATCGTTTTACTATAAGGATGGAACTCTTTTCACTGTTTACATGCATCCTCACACACAATACATACACGGCGCTGGTGGCCCGGTATTAATGTCACCAAACAATCATCCCGGGAATGTGTGTTTGAATCTCACCACAACCGCCACCGCCGGACTTGCCCCATTTGTGTGTTGAATGGCAGCCCTTTGATTGGCCGCTTCCCCCTTCCTGGAAATTGTATCTTTGCCTATTGAACAAGAGGAAGTAAAATGAAACATGAAATTAAAGATACGAGCGGGCAGAGATTACGTTTATCCGGTTTATTTGTGCTGCAGTACAATAATCCAATGGTAACAACAAATGTATAAACAAACAATAAGAAGACGGTGGCTCCGCCAGAGTTCGTTCACCAGTAGAATTGCTGAAAGGTGTAGGCGATGAGCTACAAAGTTGCTAGGATAAATTACGATCTATAAATTTAAGAAAACGCATCCCACGCAAAATAGCCATTCATCTTTAGCAAACATTTGGCGGCACCGTCGAGTTTGACTATATCTCTTTTGTTTTAATGCTGCCTGTTGAATTCATTCAAATTAAGGATGCCTCTTTTGTTGATCTATAGGAATTTTGAATAATGTTTTTAACTGTCAGACCTAATTGTCTTCAAGCTCCTTCTTATGCCAACAAGGTGCTCCTTCATTGACTAATGTTTTATTGCTGAGGTATACTATTCGTGGTAAACGTTACATACTAGAGTGGAAAGTATGTACGGTTCACATCTTATACAATAAAATCACCTGAAAAACAGTCTTCCAGAGTCAACGTTCAGTAGTCCATTAATGCCCTAAGTAAAATCACAAAGTAAAAGCTACTCAGTCACGCGGACAGAAACAACTGGCTCCTTGGACATTCGTAAGAATCTGAAGAAAATAGTTATGAGCATTGAGCAAAAGTGAAAAAAACCAGAAAGGTTGATACTAATCCTGAACAAAAAACGTTTGTGGTTCAATATTTCCATCAGCATTCTGGATTTTCTTGTCGAGCAAATTGAAGTACTTTAGAAACTGAGCTAGTTGATGCTCAATGGAGAATACAATACAAAGAATGCGATGTGTTAGTGAGTTTGGTGCTTTTTCAGTTATTCCGCAATGTTTTCAATGTCGATTACAATTTTTTCTTCTGAGCAGTGTACATCACATCACTCCTGGCAAAATACCCTACCCATTATCACCATATAACTTCATATATACGCTGCGTTCAAAGAAGTCGAGAGAGTGTTCTACATGCAAATCCTACATTGTGTACAGTAAACAACCATTTCTTGATGGCCTATTGTTCCTCAGGATTCATTGAACATGGCGATCCATAACCAATACATGATGAATTATTAAATGTGAGGTTATGTTTTCGGAACCAAAGATGAGACTGTTTATTACACGGTCTGATGACTGGTATTACATGAATTCTGTTGCCTGATCAGAACAGTATTGCGTAAGTACATGTGTGATTTTGCATAACGATACCTATATGACATTCAAATACATAGTGTGTGTTCCAAGCGAAATCCAAATCCTTCACTTTAAGACCATAGTCAAGAGTGCCATTTATTCCCGCGTTGTCCACAGAATTTTCAGTGAAAAAATGTTATCACTTCTGCTTTGGTATACATGCTGTTAAAATGGGTATAAAGATATGATAAATGGAAAATAGAAAATTATGAGCAGGAATCAAGAACACCTAGCAGATTTAGAAAATTGCATCATGGAAATTTAAATGAAACTGTGCATTAGAATGTTTGATATTCGTTCCCTGGAAACCAACAAATGAGAAAAGTCAGGTACAGCGGTATTGTAAAGATCTGTGATGCGAGTGTACGAAGGTTCAAATTATTTGGAAATGGAGTGAGAGGAACTGAGTGCAAAGGATGTGATGTATCAGACAAGACTGAGTCACAAAGGCATTCACACGCCTTAAGGTGTTCGTTGACAGCTGAGTTGACCGGCCCCTCAAAAGGTACAGCCTCATACTTTGGGATGCCTTTCAGAGAGCGTCTGATCAATAAGAACTCCTTTGACAATAGATCAGGGTAAATAACGGGGGAGCCCTTGGTTCAGTGGTATAAAACGCACGAGAAAATAAATTAAGAAATGATTTAATATGGCACACTGAGATGTCGAAGGCTTGAAATTCAAAAGGTCGGCTTCCTAACTTTAAGAAATGTTTGTTGTATGTGGTATTACAATTTGAGTTCAGCAGACAGAAAACATCCAAGGTATTTGAAGCTTAAAGACCTTCAAACTTTTTATTTACTGAATAAAATGTTGGGAACAGACGATCCGGAACGTGTTGGTAGCCTACGGTTTTTGGAAAACAAAGAATCATCGCATTTGTTCGGGTTTACAGAATGGTTGACACCATCTGACCATTCAGATATGGGACTTATGGCTGATGAAAGGGAGTTGATTGAAAGGTTGTTGTCAAATGCACCGCTAACTGCTATCTCATTGGCGTAGTTGAATGTAAAGGCAGTTGGAGTGACTGGTAAGTTTTGGATGTAAAAGGAGCAAAGAAAGGGGGATAAAATTACTCTCAGTAATAGACCTTGGTTTAATTTGACAGGAGAAAACCTAATGCTATTGAGACAAATAAATTGACGTCGATACGTAAAATAGTCATGCATCCAATCCAAAAGATGTGGCGGGAGATTACGATGTTGTAAAACTGTCAATAGGAAGTTTCTGTCAACGGAGTTCAACGCGCTTGTTCAGTCCAAAAACATGAACAATTTGCTGGTTTTGGTCTACAGCGGATAAAATAGAATGTGTAAGATAAGCAACCACATCCAAAGTACAAAAGCGTTTAAAGAAAAAAGGCTAATTATAACCATGCAAAATAAGAGAAGAGAATAGAGAAAGCGTGATTAAAACTCTGCAGTAATACAAAAAACATTTTGTAAATACTGAGTAAATACGCGTTTGGTCGTGTTACACTACGACATGTGTTGACGTCAGTTGTTGTTTTCTTTCCAGGTGGTTTGTCTTCGTGAAATGAATGGAAGCCTTTGATCTGAACCAAGTCCTGGAGCAATTCTTTCAGCCAAGATTTTTCAAAATGTAACGCACAAATTTTGTAACAGTCCCTGTGGTGAATGGGAAAACAATGTCCGATAACTTAGAAAGAATTGAGTAGGCGTTCGATAAAAAAATAATAGAACAATCAATGGTCTTCAGGCCTATGTGCTCAAGTGCAATTTTCCAGCCAGCACCATGGTTTCTCCGTTTGCCAATTGAGTTTTTGGTTATCCGATTAACCTTCATTCCCACAACACGATCAAAAGCATTTAAGAACGCGTTGTTGAAGTCTTTCGCGGCTAATCGCATAGAAATTAAAATGAGCGCAAGGTAGGTAATACAAAAAATCACTGTGATTATTAAGAGAGCATATTCAAAGGTCACGTGTGGTACAATAAAGCCAAAGCTCGAACGATAGCAAAAAATGACATGACCAAATTCAAAGGCCTGTGTTGAACTAAAAATTGTGTCCGTAACATCAATTGTCGGTCAAAGGTTCACAATAGCACCCTTTCTTTGTGTGTCTTTCGTTACCTATCCGTTTTTGTTTCCTAAACATTTTAAATATGTCTACAGTTTTGTAAAGAATGGCTCCGTTAGAGGCCCTGTGGAAATGCGGTTCGGAAGATATATGTCACTTCGTGGATTTCGTAAATCATATGGGTGTGATAAATCAAATGGTGCTCTTGCTTCAGGTCACAGTGCTCTACAAAATGCACAATTTGAGGGCTAAAACACTTACAGATAATTGCTTAGCCGATGAAATCAACGCAGGGTATTGTACAAGTTGCAGATGGCTATGAATTACGAAAAAGGACTTCAGAGAGCCACAAAATATAAACAGATTTTTTTACAGCTGAATATTGGATACACAGAAAATGTTTGGAACATTCTGTAGAAAAGCACTCCAAATAAACTGTAGTTTGGTCAAACGTGTTCGAAAACATTACACAACCTAGGCGTGGTCAGTAAAGTTGTCCATGCTTTCATAAACACGCTGCACGGTATTTAATAATATTTTTCCAAAATATCGCTTCCTTTATTTTACGCATTTAGGTTGTTTTGTGTAACCATAACTACGGCTACTGGATGACTTATTGATACCTAGGGCAAAATACCTGTTTTATATTCTAAGTTATCTACCGCTCGTAATCTGTAAACAACTGTAATTCAACTTGGTTTCACGTATTTCCGAATGCCTTTCTATAGGCTAAACCATGTGATCAGAGCGACGTGTAAATTAAAATAATCATTAATCGATACTCTCCCACGAACTCTCACGTATACACTACACGAGGGACCGAATTACACACCGTGTGGAAAGATTTGGTCATCAATCTACCGGTCTGCCATTGTGTTTAAGAAATCAACTGCAAACCGCAGGGAACTCTGATTTGCCTTTATCTGTAAATGATAGCCTTTGAGTTCATGATTCCCGCCTATCCGTATGCATTTCGGTTATTATCTCAAATATTTTAACTCCATACTCATTTGTTTTTTCATGGGGCTTTTACTAATTGTTGTTCTCCTTCTTTGGCTTTGGGAAATCGCTAATTTATTTGGATACACTAGTAAGACCAACGTCGTAATTTACTGCTTTTGGAAAAATGTCTTCAATAAAGTGAAACGAATTCACAAAATCTCACGTTCGTTGTGGGAAACAAGGAGGAGTTTGGGAGTTAAACTTACTTGAAAAACATGTACAGTAGAGGTGTATTTCTCCCACCATCATTTGCAATATCCGTTCGCTTCAAAGTAAACCCGTTGATGCACATGACCTCGGTCTATTCTGTAAGTTCTTCCATGGCTCAGATATCTTATGTCAAAGAGCTGGCTACACAACGGCGAAGTTAATGGGCGAAGAGTATCATCATTGGATACTATTTAGATTGCCCCATGATATTTCAAAAGCATGAAAATATTCTCACCGTGGGAATTTTTCAATTACGGGGCTGTAGATTCATGAGCATATTTCTTGAATCCAAATTCCTGAATAAGGCATCTATTCTTGAGCGCAAATACACAAGCG
The DNA here is from genome assembly GCA_900618425.1 of Echinostoma caproni. Taxonomy (NCBI): domain Eukaryota; kingdom Metazoa; phylum Platyhelminthes; class Trematoda; order Plagiorchiida; family Echinostomatidae; genus Echinostoma; species Echinostoma caproni. The sequence continues at coordinate 75,203 of UZAN01039771.1, read as the reverse complement.
TTTACAGGTCTGTCAAGGTTTCAAAGTTTTACAACTTTCCTACCTGACTCACAAGGAAATTTTACGAAATGCATATGTTCCGGTTCTCCATTAAACCCTTAACATGCAGGACTTAGCCCACCACTGCCATCAGTTTGTACCACAGGACAGGATGGTGATTTTGGTTGACACGATCCGATTTTCTGGTGCAAATTGTGCTTTCAGAATGCCACAAACAAAACCGTTTTTGAGGGGTCAAACCAACTCGTAAACGCAGCCCAGCACAGACACTATCAACGCACAGGTAGGAGACACACCGGACAACATGTTTTATCTGGGAGATAGATTTACAAACAATCTGCATGACAAGCAAAATATAAAACAAGCATGAACAAAAAGGTTCACTGAGACGTACACACGACCCACACTCAATTCCAAATGGTGGCGAAGTGCTAAACGTGCCTGACGTTACTCATTCCTTAAACAAATATTTTCATGTCTCGTGACTTGCGACCCTCGAAAACACATTTGGCATTTTTTTAAGTTAGAAAAAAATAAGTTTCTCAGTTATAGCTCAACATGTTCTCAGCATTTTGTCATACTTTCATCGGGTTTTCTGTTCACGTGATTATCAAAATTTTCCCCACAAATGTTATTTTGGATAAGCACAAATTCTTGACCCCAGCAGCATTTTCAAACGACGAAAGTAGCAAACTTGTCCCAACAATCGTATTACACTCAAAAAGGTGGTTTGCTTAAAAATATTTACCACGTTTCCGGCCTCGGTTCGATCTAACTGCTTTTATCACGAATCCGTCTGGCCTAGCTTTGGTTTCAAATTACCTTGTTCATGGTAAACACTTGATTTTAATGTACTTCTCTTTTTCACTTAGTGAAAAGCTAGTATCAAGAAAGGTAACGTTGGAAAAAGCCTAAGGGGAATCTGATGCAGACGTAGTTGAAGAAATTTAGTGAGGTTCAAAGCAGAGAGATGTTACATCCCATATCTGACATTATCTTGTGAGTGACCCCATAGAAATATATCAAAAATTCTAACCATGAAAATAATATATAACTAGCGGAGTTAAATTCAACCGTGTTCATAATCTGCCTTCTTAACGCGTTACATAACATGCTCCAAATTCTTCAATGTTGAAATTTCCTAAAGTTCACCAACCAAATTCTAGAGAATGACCATGATTATATCAATTGCTCACAAATGATCGATAATACCATCTACAACTTCTTACAAATCGTGTACTTGGAGACATTTCAAAAAGATCATTTCAGGAACGTTGCTTCTTAGTTGTTCATTAATAAGTGAAATCAATTTTTTCACCCAAGATCATCAAGAATGCTAAGTGTCTCTGAAAAATCGAATGAACCAATCCGAGATTGCTACTCTACAATTTTTTCACTATTTAAAACGATTTACCCTCAATGTTTAAGCTTTGTTCGTGTACTGTGCTCATTATTCCTTTGCAAATATGTGTAAACGTTGGTACTTCAGTCCTCAGTCATGCAGCAGAAAGTGTTGACAGGCAACTGTTTCATTCATGCAGACCGTGATATATTGCAATCGATCTGTTATTAGTTTCTTAGGGACTTGGTGGCAGAGTTTGGGCCTCAGGCTGCAAGGTGGCAAGTAACCAATATAACCTAATATTTATGTGCTAATACACTGTGGGGCATGAATAAATTTTGTTTTTTTCGAAAGAACAAAAGTAAGTAAATTTTTAGGGGTTTTTCTGATCCAAAAATATATCGAGTCGTATCTTTTAAATGATACATTAAATATATACGGTTGATGGTGCAGTGTTAACTCTCAACATTTTCCTTCATTAGCGTCGCTGATGATCTAAATTTATTGGCTGGGAATTATGATGATTGTTTAAACTGAACAGCTTAGTATGGATATAAAGTCATTGAACGCAATATGGATAAGTTATTCATCGATTTACTCCAATTTTGTTAATGTCCGAATCCTAGCTCAGTACTATGGTTCTCATGGGAAGAACATCCGTTTGGTCACAGCGGACTGCATATTGTAGCGAGAAAACGAGCTGGGAAAACGTATACTGATCTAATTCAAAAACAACCGGTGTACGCGTTCAATTAAATACATTCATTTCTTAACCGCTCGGCAGGATGATTCGTGTCTTTTTCTTTTGGTCAATCCCTGCTGGTTTTGGTCAGCAGTGAGCACGTGCGTCTTCTTCCGTGTGCCGTTCCGGCTGGTTTGACTTGATCGTAGTGCGGGATACATTGATCGACAGCTCCGACGTAATGGCATTCGGTGTATATCTTTCTGGCTAGCTGCGGATTATCTGGTGGGCTGTAATTGTTGATTCCGTCGTTTGGGGTAGTAGTCAACATTGTCCCTCGAAGTACTTTCAGCCGCTGCGCCTGTGCGTCTGGTTCACTGGGTCCCATTCTTGGTTCATTCGCTAGCCGGGGCCCTCTTTGTACCACTTTACATCACACTCACCCCTCCTTTAAAATAGTTGTCGCGGGTGTACTACCGCTCCAATTCTTTACCATTTACTCATCTCCCTTGAGGACCCTGGTTGATCCGAAAACTGGCGTTCTTCCTTTTTAGGACAGTGAATGGCCCCATCCACCTCTGCTTGAACTTTCCGGCCCCCGGTCCCGTTGTTTCGGGTCTGCCTTGGCTCTTAACTTTTACCAGCTGTCCCGGTACGAACGACTACCACTTTTGTGATTGGTGTTCTTTGTCGTACTCTGCTTGTTGCGCTGCTGGGCCTGCCTGGTTTTCTGAACCGCTGCTGTCTCCAGCTAGTCTCGCTCCTTCGTGGAAAGTTGTTCGCCAGATCTTCCGAGAAACGCATCCAGAGGAGTGCTGGGCTCCTTTCCATATATGGTTTCGTAGGGTGGTATTTTCGTTGTCGAATGAGATGTGGTTCTGTAGTTGAACAGGATTTCCGGTAGGCTTCCTTCCCAATCACTGCGATGGTTATTGAGCCATTCCTCTATTGTTCTGTTGAAACTTTCAGTCATTCCGTTGGCCTGCGTATGATGGGGGACGTGTTTGTTTGTTTGATGCTCCAGTGGTCTAAGGCCTCCCGAAAAATCTTGGATTGTAAACACGATCCTTGGTCGGTAATGCCATTTTCCGGGATGCCGAATCGTGCGACCACACTGTCTACAAATATCCGAGCAACCGTATTTCATGTTTGATCAGAGGTTGGTATCGCTTCCACCCAGCGCGATACGAGTTCGACCATTACGACAATGTACTTGTTCTTGCTTGGACTAATAGGCAGAGGTTCAAACACATCCAGTCCCCAGGTTTGAAGTACTCTCTGTGTGTTTATTGGTTGCATTGGCGGTGTTGATGGCGGCGTGTATTTATTATGTTGGCACTCGGGGCAAGAACGGATGTATTTAACTACATCCCGGCGCATCGTTGGCCAGAACACGCGACGCCGTAATGAATCGAGAATTCGTTGCCGTCCCATGTGTGCTCCATCGTGTGGAAGCTTCAACACCCGTTCGCGAAGACCGGCTGGGATGAATGACGGTCCCCTAGATCTCAATCCGTGTTCCATGTCCACTTCAACCCACAAGCTCCCATTGCTCAAATGCAAGTAGTACCAGAGCTTCAATAATTCTCCTATTTCTGGTGGCGTTTCTTCCGGCTTCATTTTTGACGGCAGATGTTCACAGATGGTTCACGCCAGGCCGTCTTCTTTCCGATATTTAATAATTTCCATATCTCTCAAATTAGTCCCGCAACCTGGGATGGCCTCCAGTGGAACACCTTCATCGTTGATCGGAAGCGACAGGCAGTCAGGAATCCCGTTATCTTTGCCGCCAACATGTTCGATGGTAAACGTGAATTCCTGAAGACGATACACCCATCGCACCAGTCTTCCTTTCGGGTCGCGCGCCGTCATCAACCACGTCAAGGTTTTGTGATCTGTCTCGATGTGGAGAGTATTCGCAATCAAATTCATTAGCCATTTCTCCAATGCCCATACAATCGCCAGGCACTCCGTTCCAGTGGTCGAGTACTTCCTTTTGGCGTGTGTGATCAGGCGGCTGACATATTCAATTAATCCGGACGGTTATGACAGCACTGCTCCGATTGCAATGTCGGCATCATCGACGGCCAAAGTGTAGGTTCCAACAGTGTTTGGTATTTTCAGACATCTCTCAGAGGCCGTAGTTTTTTTTAGCTTTTGGAAGACCGTTTTCAACTCTAGCGTCCACTTAAACTTCCTGTCCTTTCTTACCAAGTGGAACAAGGGGCAGCCTTTTCAGCGAAGTGCGGTACCAATTTTGCGTCTTATTCTACTAATACCAAAAACGATCTTTATTGGCACTTGGATTATGTAGGAGAAAAATTTCGAATCGCTTCAGCCTTCTCGGGCAGCGGTTTAATTTTATCTCCACCAACAATGTGACCCAAACAGGTGATTGTATCCTTCAGGTATGAAGTTAGGAGCCACTGCGCAGGTCCTCAGAAGTTTACGAAGTCCTCGGCTTTACTGAGGATAATATTTTAGATGTAATGTACCCAACAGAAGACGTGTCACCAACTTGAGCAGTTGAATGATAATGGAAATATTTGCAAATGGTAAATATAGTCATTGATCGAGCTCGTGCAGCATGGCTCTCCTATAAGAAAAAATATCTCTGCTTGAAGTGATGAATATTTATTTCCAACTTTGTTCTTATTTCTCTTGTATTGCGGTTTAAATTTGTGTGACCTTGATTGCCGCGATAAAATTTGTAGTCGATCATAATTTACAGCTCGTAATTGAAACAAAAAATAGTTTGTGCAGAGCACATTGCAAGTTTATTCTTGGTAATAAATGGTTATTGGTAAAATGAGAGAGTTATTACAGTCAACTCATATTCTAAATAAATGATAAATATTTTATTCATTTCACAGTAAATAAGCTTATTGCTCAAAATTTTATAGCCTTAACAAATTGTCAAAGTATGTGACTGGAAACCACTTGCGTTCTAGTTCGATCCTGAAAGAACTAAAAATATAGCCCAAGTAATATAAAACGTGACCTTCGAAGGTTGACCCTGGTGTGTGCGGCTCGTATTGTTATCACCCCCAAACCGGATAGAGCATTCTAGAGATTTTACCATATAGTTGAAGCCGAGAGGCAACTCGTTCCAGAGGCACGTAAATCAGATTACTCTGTTCCTGACTTGTGCAAGTGCTTTGATGCAAAAACAAGCCTAATTTATTGTATAGTAAATAAGGTTGGTGGTAGGAAACTTTTAGATATCATTATATATAATTTTATCCCATTTATGCACTTTCTGGAAGGGGTAAGGTTCAATGTCAAATTCATTCGATTACCTCCGAGCAGCTGTGATTTGAACGTAATCGAAAACCTTCCCCTGTGTTAGACACACGTATACGTTAGCTGGCAACTTCTCATGGACGGTCAAGTTGATGGACTCCATGGAAAAACTTGAAGAGTGGCAAACAGAAAACAGTTATTTTCACTGTGACTTTGTTGGTGTACCACGGATACACTGGGAACCGTCGCCAAAATCGGGAAATCTCACACTTCATTGGCATTCGGCCAATAGAAACAAAGGCGTACCTGGATAATCTTACATATATGTTGCATCCGACTTAGGACAACATCCCATTCAGTATAGTAAATGAGGTTCGGAACGCTACGCCTTGAGAGAAACAAATGCGTTGAAAGTCAAGGTGTCGCACGAGTTTGATTATTACCCATACACAATGCGATTTAGAAGCGTCTACATTACTGGGCAATGTTCTCAGTTTCCTATATCATCTATCTCAGAGCATATCTTCCCGCTGCACCTTGACGTAATGCTTGCGCACCTCCTGGCTTAGTTCTTCTATCCAAGCTGATCCTGGAGAGGCCACTCCAGCAAATAAACCCAGTGAGAGCAGTTTACCGGACAAAACCTCCTCTAGATGAACGTGGGACGGGGGTATCTGGGGCTTCCTCTCGACGGTGGGAGAAGTTTTCATACTTCATCGGACAGCAACCGCCCGTCCAAGCTGGGCAGCCCCCAGCCAATAAGGTGTTGTCCCATCCACATTTCTCTTATCACATTGAGTGCATGAAGCAAAGGACCGATTCCAAGAAGCAGGCCGACAATCAACGCACCAGCGAAGTACACAATTAATCGGAATTCAAAGGCCCCTCGTGACAGGACTCTAAAAGTTCCCACACGGGTGCTTTGTTCACGCTTTCGCGTTGGATTTACGCCTCACTGCCTTGCGGGTCAGGCTTTTGAGTCAAAGGCTTCGGTAAGGGATCCCAAAGAAAAGCCCTTTCGTCAGTGTGGACTACCGTGAAGAATGCCGTGCCTTAAAGTCATAGGTACTCATTTGGAAAACCATCTTTCCCATTTGTCTAGTTCTTCTTCTTAATCCCAAATGATCCCAGGTGTCTCCTGTTTGCAAGACCCATCGGATATCACTCAGCGTTCAACTAATAAGAGCAACCACTCAGAGGCTACCAGAATTAAGAAGCAAAATCTTCCTTTCACTTAGCAGCACTCAATATCTGGACACTCTATCAGATTTGTCAACAACCTGCCTTAATTAGAACCTTTGAAACCTCCCATTTAGATGTGTGCCGTGTCTCCGAAACACGCATACCCTACTTCAGTCAGCTCTCTTTGTTCTCCAGATCCAGTCTCTTCCTCACGCTTCACTCTCCATGTGTCAGGCAATTTGGCATCGAAAGCTCGCGGTGTTGCTTGTGCGGGGATTATGCTGAGCGTCAAGGCCAAGCATTCGCTTCTCGACTGGATCCCGGTTAGCAGCCGACTTTGCGCTGTACGTCTGGATGGTTCAGTACGGATCAACAGCCATAGAACAAAGCCACCTCTCTCAACTGCTCCAAAGTGCTCAGTCAACGGACATCGTGGTAAGCGATGGAGGCCTCAATGCACAAGTGGGATCCCTAAACGAATCAGAGAAGCTACTTGGTGGTTCACACGCAATTGCAGCCAGACGAACTGACAACGGAGAACGCCTACGCCAACTTTGTGTTGACTACGGACTATTTCTGTCAAGCACCAACTTCTCGCACAAGAAAAGACATCGACCTACATAAGAACAACCACTTCACAGCGCTGAACTCAAATCGACCACATTGCCATCAGTCATCGCTGGCGTGGATCCATTGATGACTGTCACTTCTACTAGTCAACACCGCTGGACACGGACCATGTTCTGTTACGATGGAGATTCTCCCAACGTCTGATAAACAACCGCAGAAAAGCCGCCGAAAACGGATGCCCACAATACAGCATCAGCGACTTTTGCANAAATCGGCCTTCGAAGCGGAACTATCATATCGCCTCTCAGCAAGCCATCGGCCGGAGGACTCAGTCAGGAATCAAGGAAGCAATCCAAACGTCGATAAAAAAACGGCAAATTCTGGCGCACGATCAAATAAAAAACAATGGACCTCCCTGACCTCATTTGTTTTGTTTCACGCT
>UZAN01039771.1:45790-67733 GCA_900618425.1 Echinostoma caproni | reverse complement strand
AAAGAGCGCAAATCCCTTAAACGCCGGCTCACCAGGAGTCTGAAGAATGACCACGAGAAACGGTGGATAGGGAAGGGTAAAGGGATGGAGAAGGCTGCGGCTATCGTTAATAGTTACGATCTGTTTCGTTTAATTAGATGTAAACGACCAAGGAAAGTAGCAGTGAGGTAATTAAGGAGTCTGACGGCATACTGATTCAAATTCAGAAAGGCCGTCTTGAACGTTGGGCAGAACATTTTAAGGCACAGTTCAGGTGGTTTCCGTCGACACAAGACATCCCACTTCCAGCTTCAACTGTGTAAATACTGCCGTTTGACGTTTGTTCTCCATCTGAAATGGAGGATACCCGGGAAATAAGTTGCCTCAAAAGGCATAAGGCTTCCGGCCCCGACGGGCTGTCCCCATCGGGTATAAAGGATGGAGATCTGGCTTTGGTTTTGGAGCTAGCAAAACTCCTGGGCTCATTGTGGGAGAAGGATGAGGTTCCAACTGAATGGTGTGAATCAGTGATCATACCGATTTACACGAAAGGTGACGGATCCTCCTGTTGACGAGCAATTAGTTTAATCAATGTTGTCTCTAAACTTCTCGCCGGTATCATACTCCGTCGGTTGTCTGCCACACGTGAACTATGCACGCGTGAGAAGCAGGCTGGTTTCAGACCTGGTGTTGGTTCTTTCGACCACGTTTTCACTCTTTGTCAGATTCTAGAGCACAGACACACCCATCATGTCTATCTTCCTCGATCTGAAGGTGGCTTTCAACTCAGCTCTAAACTCTGGCGCTGGCTCGGTCCAAAGGGTGTGTCCGAGAACTTTATTTCAATATTACAATCCAAATTTCAAGCTTTTCTGGATGGTTTGAGTGCTAGTGTATCCACGTTTGATATGCGCTTTGCTTCAAAGTGTAAAATGTTGCTCCAAGCATGGGAGTGTCCAGCACCCGGTCCCACCCTGACTGAGGAAAAATTAGAGGAAATATACAAATTTTGCTATCTGGGCAGCTATATCTCACCTGGCGGGCGCATCACAGATGAAGTGTCGGGGGCATACACGAAAGGCTCGCTTGACATTTACCAACTTGAGACATTTTTGGCGCCGTCGCGACACCTGGATTCTTGTGAAGGGTCGAGTATATGCTGCAGCAGTTTGGCCAATCTTGCTCTACGGTGCAGAGACTTGGCCACTACGGGGACGGGATAAAAATAGATTATCGGTGTTCGAACACCGCTGTCTACGTCACATTGCACAAATCTGGTGGGGTCGCCGGATGAGCAATGTTGAGGTTAGAAGCAGAGTTTTGGGTATCCTCGGTCGCTCACTGGAGCAAGTGAGCGACCTCCATAGATTACGTTGGTCGGGGCAGGTTTTACGCATGTCACCAAATAGGTTGCCACGGCGAGCGATGTTTACCGAGGCAGACTTCGGCTGGAAGAGGGTCAGGGATGGCCAAACGAAGACCTAGCATGAGGATATGAAAACCCTAACCAGGAGACGAGGCCGCATAGGCCCCGTTAGGCTCCCTGACTGGGGACCCCGAGATGATGTTCACTGATGGTTAGAAACACTGAGTGATATGGTTGGGTGTCGCAAACGGTGGCGCTCGTGCATCCACTCATTCTTCCCCTAACATCATTCTATATGAATCCTCCATCTTACTCTTGAATTTACTTTCTACATTTCAATCTTCATCCTGCTATTTTACCCAAATGGGGCACAAAAGACAGCAAACCCTACATTAATGATGTGTTACTCTTATTAGACTGAAAAATGAAAACGTTTCAAATATCAAAGTAACCGTGGCACATGAAGACAATGTATTTAAAAATACAGATCAATATATCCACTTTCCCGGTTTTGCCTCCATCTGATCAAACGAGGGCTAGTGAGGGCACGTTATGGCAGTGCGGAAATGGTCGTACACCTAATAACCTAGCAGATGGAAGGATCAAAATAAAAGAAATTCTCCAGGAAAACGGATGTTCGAACTCGTGTAAAAAAAGTAAAGAATTGAAATTCCGAATTTAGAGCGACCAACAGCGAATAAGTTAAAAGAGAATCACGAAGGTTGATGGCCTGAGTATTTTGTAAGAACATCACCAAATGGACACATTGGAACCATTTTTCGTCTATTCGTGTGACATAATACAAGCTTCTCAAATCAAGCAACCGCATTTGCAGTATATCAATACTCCTTCAATTGTACCAAATTCGTCCGTGGTTGCTCGGTCAACTACCTCAGGAGAGCCAAGCGGCAAATTAGTCAAAGAAAAGCTGTATGTAGCCCTGTGTGGGTTGATAAACTAAACTGTACTGGGCGAATGACCAAGTCCAAAGTACTTCCAAAAGAATAATTTATAACACCAACTGTCATTCAGATCAGTAATAAAATCCCAGGAGTTCATAGAATGCAATAACTTAAACTCAATTCACGTGAATTTATATGGCTTCACAAATGCAGGATGTACGAAGATTGTCCCTTTTTGGCCTTTTTTCTTTGACTGTTATGCAAATAAAAGGTAATATTTTCCCATCTATAAAGTCCCAACCGCCAGACCTACCTCAAAAAATCGAGGGTCAAGAAAGAACACAATGCACAATCACCATGCTAACCGGCATGCAAAAATATGCATTGAAGGTTGCAGATAGAAGAAAAAACTGATGCAATGAATTCACCAATTCGTTTCAAATAAAACAAGAACATATTGTGTCCAAGCAACAGTTTCAGATATTATGTATTTCTCGTGGAGGCAGTGTTTCTTAACACGAAGGAAGTCAGGTATACATCATTGGATGTTGTACACCATTAATCAATTAGGTGAACAACATATTCTGAGGACAGCGTAGTGTTTACTGACTTCAAACCCTACAGATACTACCCCTTGAATGTGTTAGGAAAGACAGTCGCGCACTCACAAAGATTTGAATGAGATATCCACTTCCAGAAACGTTAGTCTGGATGATGTATGGTTCCAGATATTTCCCCACGATTAAACGTAAATCACGATACAGAGTCTTGTCTTCTAGGGTTGATATTGCCATCAAGTGGAGTATTCTTAATGTCACTGCGATAGAACAGCACAACAACATTAAAGCGTTGACCCATGATTTTCCTACCTACAAATGCACGAATGAGACTAATATCGCTTGTTATCCTGGGAATTAATATTGTGTGTTTTAAAACTCGTTACCGTAAGGGTACACATAACGAACATGTCATTGAAAACTTGGGTGAACAAGCCAGGCTTTTGCACCAAAGCAATGTTTGTTGGGGCTTTGTCAACATTTGAATTGCCATGTTTACATACCAGTAAAAAAGTATTCAAACAAGTTCTGTGCAAAGTATCATGTCGACAGACAATGTGACCAATGAGGGTCTGTGCGCATCGCCTTCGCTAATTGGGTTCGCGGACGTCAGCCTAAAGGTTGTTGTACTTTCGGCAAGGTGAGAGCAATGAAAATTCATCCATATAATCCCCCCATGATCCAAATCATCGATCTTAAAAATACTTTATCTCTCATGGTCTTCATCGCACCTGACAGGTCTCCTTTGTTCAACACTAACCCGAATATCGGTCATATTACAGCCCGTTGCGAGACTTTAGCATGGTTTCTGCATTCATAATAAGTACAAATGTTACAGAAAATGGTCAGATAAGTTCTTACTTATTTTCCAGAACCCCTGTGGTAATTCAAATGATTTAATAGGTGATCCCATGATAATACCAAGCATTATATAATAAAACGTGCATGCAATTTAAAGTTAGCGGTAGCTAAACATGTATCAAAATGACATGCCATTTGAAGTTTCTTACTGTCATGTGACTGACAGTTTTGTTTATTCTTTGTTAAAGTTCATAATATCGCGATTATCTAAATTGTGTGATGAACATTTTTGACTGTGAATTGTGGGGAAAAGCTTCAATAGGATCAGTTTAGGTATATCAGCAACGAATGGATACGTTTTCAAAATTGACCTGGTGTAAAATGACAGATTCTGAATAGAGAAAACTGTTAACTAAAGAGATTTTTTTAATTTCCAAAAGAAAATTAAAATATTTCATTTGATTTTCCTGTTTTATAGACACGACACATAAGTGGTTCAGTGATTATTCATCTCCAGTTCTTGGAGAAACAAGTTATTTTTGGATCTGCTGTTTTTCGACCGTGAACACATTACTCAGGAACGGATCAAATTCATTCATAGCTCCCTTGCTCCGGAAAAACTCAACAAGGCGAAACGCAAAGGTTGGATGAATAACATGACAATTTGTATAGAACACGAGTCTGAGATTTTGTGTGCGCGTGTGTGTACATTGTACAGCTGAAAGTAATGGAGATTTATTGATCCAAAGTTTTGAGCTAGTCGATTTCAGTTTCAACTGAGGTATTTTATGGTCGCACGAGCACGAAAAAACCAGTTTTCGAGTTGTGAACGCATTGTGTTTAGTTCGCTGTGTACGCTTGGATTGCGACATATAAATTTTATGTTTGCCATTCTGCTGCTGCACAAGAACAAATGGGTGCCATCCCAGTATAGCTTATGGGGAACTGAAAAATAGACAAAACGGAGATGATTCCTGTAAGAACCATTCTTTTTTGTTCACTTTCACAGTAGCAAAAGGTGTTTCATTGATTTGGTTGTTTTCTTTCTCTCAGGTTATGCTGATCTAGTTTCTTTTGTTCAGCCTTCAATGGTATACTCAAACGTACGAATCTAAAAGTACGACATTTGACAGGATTTGCACATATTAGGCATTTCTGTCTACGGAATACCATCCAATAAAAAAACGCACGAGATTCAAACTAACACACAAGGCATAATGAAATATATCATGCTTCATAGTTATGTTACGGGTTACTGAGCTAATCATTAAGTTTGATCACATTTTCCCCTGTACTCTGATTTTAATTTGGGCCTTCAAATGATCTATCATTTAGTTTAATTTTTCGAGGTTACGATCATCGGTTTTACCACAACTTTTGTTGTGGTTCCTGGCACGGAATTATTTTGAAACTTATTTGTTAATTAAGAAGACAGCAGCCAGCTTTACGGAGTTAATAGACCAGTACAGTACAAAGAATGCTGAAAACTGCCATGCTGTCCTTAAAGTAGAATAATGTAATTGATCGAAATTTTGGAACTTAGCGGTAACATAGAGCAACAGCGCGGTCTGATCTGGTGCATATCTGATGCCCTTATGATTCTTGACAGGTGGTAAAATTAGAGAATGGAAAAATATCATCTTAGGAAAGTAGACTAAATTAAACCAATCATAAATAACGAGCTCATTTGACTGGTATCTGATTACTAGATGTTACTCATTCGATCAAAAATGTAAAAGGTCAACGAATGAAGACCACATGAATCTATCAATCAGAATTTTATTTTACAAATTTCCCAAAGAATGTCTATATTCTGTTTAGCATGCTATAAACTCTATATATCTTTGCAATGTTTCATCAACTTTTCAGGGTGTTTGTTTTCATGGAATATATTACGAATAATAAGGCGTTGTCCTCAAACGTTAAAACTTTTCGTTTTATTGTCTGATATTCGTTATGTGACAAACTTCATCCCATTTTGATTGTTAACGGACTGATATTAACTAGATAAAGTTAGATCGTTCCCACTCCGATCTTCCTCGTAGCTTCCCGTTTTCTCCCTGTGGGTTTGGCGCTCATTTTCCAATTGAACGTTATTATACAGTTATCAGTATAGAAAAATCTATCAGGCTGTAATTTGCCTGTCTCTCTGAATGTTTTCTAGATGAATCCATATATATATACATATATATATATATATATATGTATCATATTTTTCAGTTTTCTAAGTCATGTCAGTTTATACCAATGTAATACCGCTGGAATTCTGGGTTGTTTACCATTGATTTGGGTGAATTGATGTTGCACTGGTGGCCACTCCCCTTGCATATGCAGCTAACTATACAAATAAATCAGCATACCATTTGCACAACTAAATTCAATTTTTCGGATACAGATATTGAAGGAAGGGCATAACGGTGACACTGGTACAGGTTCTTCAAGTTGCTACCTGAAACTGGAAATGAGAATAATTCAATTAGCCGAAAATCACAAAGTGCAACCCATTTCATAAAATAACTGTTGGAGTTTTCCTTGTCTATCAGGCAACGTGAAGTATACACGGATGATCAGTGGGACATGGGTTGATAATAAAGAGTAAATTTGTGATGTACTGAGAATATGAATCTGCTAAGTAGTCCGATGTTCATTAGAGAATTAGTAAATAGTTCATCTAGTCTATAAAACATTGATTGTTACATGTTCCGCTCACGAACGTTAGTTGACACCGTATTCGAATGGATTTTGCAAGAGGTAGACTATGTTCTTTTCACATGAAATTCATTGTTTTTACACAATGAAATTACAACTTGGCTACATGAGATTCAATCTGAGATTAAAATAATCTGGCTCCTTCAAATCGCTCATAGCTTTAAATTTCAGATGGGGTGAATGAATAATATCATGTATCATAAAGCAAAAGTATTCAAATAACGTTTTTCATAAGATGTGTGTGTGAAAAAGGCAAGAGTAACTCCACATTGTTCAGCTGTCAGCAGGGAACAGAGAAGAAAACTTGTGTACGTCGATGAACGGTTTTCATTTACAAAACAAAAACCAAGTTTTCACTATTGAAAGCTTCAAACAACGGGAAACCGTTTAAAGCAACATTCGTTTTGTTTTATTTTACTCCAACTATTTCTGATGCGGAAACATAAATAGATTCTGTTTATGCTGCTGTATGGTAAACTGTTAACCAGCAAACAATATTAAATATTCTTATGAACATTTGTGCACCACAGTGTGGATTTCACGTTTTCCTTTTGATATTAATAATTAAACAGCTTTAGGCCATTCGTCATGTCCAAATAGAATGAACTGTGAGGATTTTGTGGTAGACCTCTGCAAATATTCGTTCTCTGATCAGTTGTACCTAGATTCCTTTGAATAATCGTATTCATTATTCATTATTGAGCATGTTACAGAGAACGTTTATCAATAGAGAATCCTGTAAAATTGAAAAAGCAACATTTTTAAACTTGATTTGATTCGTTCCTCCCGATGTATCATTGTTACATATCTTAAGAAAATCACTAGATGATGTGGGATATGTATGAATTAGAAAGTACATTAAAAATCATTTTTTAATTCACGGCTTATCTGAATCTTAAACAGATTGTCATATCTTCCGTGAATCGTGATAGTCCCGAAATCCATATTCATATGAGTACAGATATGTGTACTCAGTCACTATCATCTAGAGAACTGAGGGGCAGTTTCAAATTTAGTTGAGAAGGCTCATTTCATCATGGTTTCTCAAGCTGACCGACGGCAAGTTTAGCAGGCACACAAATAACTTTAGGCTCTCTATTATGTAACCATTTCGTAGAAAATAACTTTCGCGGAACCGAAAATCACCTACGTTACTACCTAATCCAATTCCTTCAAAAATATTGAATTAATATTACTTTACAGTCTATGCTATCTAGATGTGTGAAAATAACGTAATTGGACAGTTACCTATGACTGCTTCTGAGGGCATAACGCTAATTTGACCAATTTTTTGAATGATGCTGAATACAACCCTTTAACTTGGTTTTGTAACTTAATTATTCTGCCTGCATTTAGTTGAATAAATAACGCATACGTAAAAACACCGGGAAAATAACTCAAGTTTACTGTGTGAAATTACGTTTATGGATTCAAAATTGGATGTTTTTTTCTCCGAACGAAACTGTGATAAACAGGTGTGGGAGTGAAATTGCTTATTTGTGTTTTAAAAGTCAGAATGGGACATCTGATCTAGAGATCGATGGCAGATGGAGCCAATGAGTTGTTGACATTAATTTGGTTAATTTGCATACCAGTATCATGCAAATTAATATTAAATATATAAAAATAGTTCGATCAATGATCAACTAAATGTACAGCAGATGCTGGTACCGTCCCAGCCTAAGAAATTCAGTACCGAGAACTCAAGATTAACAAACACGCTCCTTTCCAATGCATCCTAACTATGCCAACAGAACACAAAGTTTATGGTCAGTTACATCAAGGGATTTAAGAAGGAAAAGAAGTTAATTAAACTTTTCAACAGTTTGAGAGGTAATTGGTCCCCACATTGCAGTTAGGCGGCCTGGATTCCGAAACGTACGGGAAATCTGCATCCATAACGGATACCCGGAGCGTCTGGTGGAATCTCTGTTGCAAAGACAAGAGGCGTTCCTCAAGAGGATCATTGCTGAGAAAAAGTGTCTACATTTCTTTACCGCTTGAATGTGACCCCTTCGAAGAGGTTGTGCACAGGAGGATATAGATGCCAATAACACATTCTACGCTGCTAAGCTACAGACCCCATTCACATCTAGCCCGTTAGTGTATATGCGGTTGAAGGATACAATGCCTGATTATGCACCCTCTTCCTGCGTTTACACTTTCACTTGGTCCTGTGGAGCAGTGTTTGCCACACGACCAAGAGCCTGTCGGAGCACATCCGTGAGCATCACTCTGTGTGATCAAGAAGTGGGATAATTAGGCCAATCTCATCTTGTTATCACCAATCACACCGTAAACGTAACCGAAACGTGTCGACCTACGTCCGATTCGGGACACGTGCGTTTCCGTCTCCTAGCTACAGCTTTGGAAGGCAACATCCTTCTCCACGCACACCCTCAAAAGCAATTTGTGCAAGCACTTAAGCTTTCATGGCCGGATTGCCCGCAAGCGACACGCCATGTAACATCCGAACACATGATAAATGACTCCCAACATATTCAAGTCACCCAGCTACAAAGTGGGAACCAAGTATGATTCAAACTGCCGAAAATTTTAATTACTTTTCGTTCCTTCGTAGCTTTCTCCGTATCACTGGTNACTGGTCATATACATATAATAATGACGCACTAAAAACGAGCTTATTTGCCAACCTTGAGTTCTCATCATGTGTTCTGTGGGACTGTCAAAACCTTGGAAATTCACTATCATTTGAATAATACATTGTAAACAATCAATTCCTTTGGAACACTTTGAGCTCTCTCTCTAGCGCTTATAAAAGAATTTTTTCTGCAGTTTATTGGTGTTCTTCCTCCAGCCTAATTCGTTTTATCATCAACGTTCCGCCATAACAAATCATTACTGGCATAGAGACTCCAAACGAGATAGGCTTCGTTTTTGCATGACCGATGTGGCGCTACGGGGAATATGTTTCACTGTTTATCAAAGTACAACGACTGTGAAGAGGTCTATAAGGAAATCCATTTTCAGTTCACGAAGGAAGAAGACTAATGGATTCGTCCTTCTGATTTCAAGCACAAAGGGTAATGTCTTGTTGATCTTATTTGTAGAAAGATCATCATCTGTGTCTATACTGAGTACAAGCACGTAGGAACGTTATTTTCTTAGTCATAATGCACCGTCTATGATTCTTTTCTGGAATGAATTGACCTAGCAATCATTTAACGGTTTTCTTTGCTTGTATGTATACTTTAGTAAGCTCTGAAAAGCTTACGATCCACATTGGCAAAATGGAAGTGGATTAACAAAAGACACTTGACCGTGGGGCCTGAAACTAATTCTGTTAATCATAACAGAATCAGTGAATTGCCAAATTCGGTGCACGGACATATTACTGATAGATGAATTACCTCATCGTTAATTAATCATCGCAAAATGGAGCAAACATCTGAAGCACAATGTAACTTTCTCTCCGCTTACGAGACCAACGAAGGAAAAAAATAGTATTCAGTTGAAAACGGTTTTTCTTGTATGGAAAACTGAGAATTGTCACTGATAATGGTGGGTGGTAGCTCAAGGTATCCTTGAGGCGACATCTTCATCACTTTTAAGCCGCAAAAAAGTAAAATTGGCTGCCCAGTAACATCTCGAAATTGAAACCTAGGTAATTGTTTTGAGATTGACCCAGTCCTTACGCGATGGAAATATTCTGCAATGATGTGGAATTTAATTGAAGGATTGGGCATTTGGGAGAACGTAGATGAAACCGATTTTCGACAGTGATGTATAGAACTAAATGTTATCTCATTATGTCGATGTAAGAGTTTGAATGTGCAGTTATGCTCACACATTCAAACGTATTCGCTTGTGTTAATCAAAATGTCTTCTTTCGCTCTCGATAAATGTGACCATCTTTTGCACTGAGATGCAAGATTATCTCCATAAAGACGGTGATGTACAGGCTTGATGTCCTTTCGTGTTGCATAGAAGAAGCAGAGAAGAAACGGCACTATTCTGCTCATCATGGGGTAGAATTAGTAGGACATCCAAGACCTTACAAAATGTTCGCATTTCAATCATCACGATTTCAAGTGGACAAGGTTTATAATAATGCCTATTGGCTTGATGTAAGAATATCTTTTTGCGTGAATCCTTTACTGTCTTCTAGTTTGTTGGTAATTTTTTATTGCTTAACTACTGGAGCAACACGAACAATACTAAAATTCCAAATGCTCATTAATACTGAATGGATAATTCGGTTGATGTTTCCATGTTCACTACATTTGTTCTGTCAACAGAAAGTAGGTAGGGATTTTTTGTGCTGACTTCTGATCTTTATTTTATCAACTATTATCTGTTATAGTCTCCTTTCCTCTCTGGCACAGCACCTGCCTTACATGTACAATGTCCATCAGTTTAGTTTCACGCTAGATTCGACTCTATAGGTAACAATTCACCATCCGTCGATATGCTCTCTCGCGTTTCTGATAGCTATCGCAAGTAAAGAATTCCACTAAATTATTCTCATACATTTCGAAACAGTTAAGTGAATGAGCGTTCGTATATCGTAACTCAGACGTGGATTTGTTTATCGGATCATGTTCATTCCGCATTGTCATTTGAATGATGTTATATGAATGATTTGGGGCACACGTTGGCATTCCTGATTATCAGATTCATTTTTCTAAGCATCAAAATGCCGTATTTCCATCACTTTTTATTAATTTTAACTATTGATGTATCAATCAACTATTTCTTTTCTTATAATGACATATATACAGTTAAATTTAAATGAGATTGCCTAAACGTCTGAGCTCCAAAAACTATTCCTCATTTATTTCCAAGGCTCAGGGATGTTTTCAAATACTAGTGTTTGCACAACTCTGTATTCTACTGTCATTTTCGTCGACATTGAAAAAAAAACATTTTCTGAAACATACATTTCCGTTCTTGCACAATATTGGTTTTCAGATATCAGATACGTACACGTCCAATGATATCCGATTGGCATTCCGATTTACTTTTTGTCACGAAGCAATTGTGTACTTCTCTCATCCAATATTGTTCTTGAAGTGAATTACAACCACGCTATATGCTTCGATTATGCAAACGTACCATTTGTAAATTTGTGATTGACGTATCAACTAAACCACGTTTGGCAAAGAACGATTTATTGCATAACAATAAGGACGTGTTTCCTTTATAACTCCCATTTGATTATATCCTAGACGGTTTTTGCCTTGCAACTGATCCCCGATCTTATTTCCAAAGCTAGAAGGTATTTTGGCAACAAGTCTCCGTTGCGTTTCTCATCAATGGTATTATCTCATGCACAATGGTCATCACCTATCTCTGTTTGTTACCATATTGTCAGTGCCAAGAGTACCGTAAAAAGCCAACAGGCTTTGCTTTTAAAATACAATCTCCTACGAGGTCTCTTGGACTGTTATCATCAATGCTCACTCGACAACGGCTTTAGTTTGTCTTTTCTTTAAACAACGATTTGAAATTTCAATAAATATATCCAGTATTTTATTCGATTTTGAAGACAGTTTACTAGAAATGCTCTTTAAGATTTATTTATTTGATGAACAACCTGGAATCAAAATTCAAAAGATTGTGATCCGGGGGTCAGAGCTTTTGTGTTATTCTCAGGATGTTGGAATCTGATTAAATACAGTAAGCTCGTTTGTTCAGTTTCCATATATTCACCATCACTTAATTCATAATCTAACAAGTATGTTTGTTAATTTAAGTGGCCCAGTACAATACCACACAATCACCAGGAGGTTGAGCTTTTTGTTGTGAATAAATTGCTGCTGTTTAGATAACCCCATATTACCCGTCATTGCCTAGAGTGAGTAGTTTCATGTTGTCCGTCACACGTAATGTGGACAATTGCTCTGTGTGGCAGGTTATGTACTTCAGGAAGGAAATCGATAAGCTTATTTAAAATTACTTCAGCTTTACTAAATACTTAATTGTTTGACGAACTTCTAGGAAGAATAAGGTAATCAATAAACAGTTGCTATGTGATCTGAAGATAAGGGAGGATCGGTGGTGGTGGTTGGGAGATTCGTGCACACGACCTTACCATATCGACAATTGGCACGATTAAGGGTACACGATAAACTACTTTCGATAACAAACATCTGTTTTTATGAAATTAGGTTATTTGGTATATCGAGCTATCAAGTTCTAATTTTGATTAGTTCTTGGCCTTGGTGGTATTTAGGCCTACACTTGGACACTACACACGTTCATTCACATGCCACCTGGGGTATTCCATATATTCAGTAAGTCGTTTGGGTTATCTGAATGTAAAATCTGTTAGTGTTCTGTTTTTGGCTCCGTCGCACAACTCATACAGAGTGTGCTATACAAAGTCGTATTCGGTGTCCATGAGTGGGTTTCAATCTCACCGAGGCTACGAAACATTTTACACTTGCTTTGCATAAAGACAGCGTTTGCAACTACGAGATACTGTGACTAGTAATATCTGGATGCTATATAATGACAAAATGGATAGTCTACAAGTAAGCAATCGCAGGATTTCTAAAGTTTACTTAAGCAGTTGTTAGAAACCGACAGAAGCTTCTCCATGTATCAACAATAAGAACTTTTATGTACCTTATGTCTATCCTGCTTACAAAGGCTTCTATATACCTTTCTGTTTTACGGTTGTCTGTATTGCTGTATTCTGGGAGCTTTCAGGTTACAGATCTACAGAAACATTGCATTTTCCGTATTAATCTCTTCGCGATGAACAATATAAATGCAATAAAAACACGGTATATCTCGTTAACATGTTGTGCAGTTTATTATTTCACAGAACTTTAAAGCTTTCCAGAATCTTTCGCTCAGAATACTAGACCCTTCTTACGCTGTGTACTCGCACCTTAGTAAATGTATTTTTACATCTAGCACTCGCTCCAAATATAAGCAAGTAGCATCAGGCCACACAACACCCAAGTCTTCCGTATTACGGTACTTGGCATAGTTTTCTATTAACGCTGATCTTGTCATCGACACCTCTAAACACTTTACAAAATTTGCCTTCTTTGTTTGTATATACCGTGTATCATTATCTCTATTGTTTTTGCCATGCACGTTCCACAGAAGAGTTGTTGGGTAGTATTCGAATTTTCATCGCCTATGGAGGGAGTTAAAGCAGTTTCTATACTTGACCTGACTTGTTTATCAATTAGAACAGGTAGATAAGCCTACAGTGTATGAAATTTCACGCACCAATAATCTCATGTTGAATTCCGTTTGGTACCATGGAAATGAAAGGTAAGCTGAAAAGCTATAACAGCTGTCTTAAGCGGTTATGATCTCACGCCCAATACGTATCCTCCGATTCAACTGTTGACTAATTCCGGGACCTCACAGGAAGAACGTGGGCATACTACAGACTTGACCATCCGAGACAGTCAGTCCCACCTTTTCCTGTTTTGTCTCACACGATGCAACGCACACGAGTGTGAGGAAAGTTATACTTTATTGTGAAATGATTTTTATTATTATTAGCATTTATTGCCTCGCCGACTTTAGCGATTACTTTTAAAAGTTTCTTCAGCAGAAAAGGTGGTGGTTACCTTGCTTAGCGTTTCGAACCTGGTATGGTTTTCTTGCGCTTGTGTGTCTATATAAATTTTTCTTTGACAATTCTTCCAGCTGGCTAGTTTTATTGTGCTGCTTAAGTGCAATGAAAGAAATTTTGTTGTTCTCCCTGTTCGGATGGAATTATCTTGTCTATTATTAGGTCACGGTATATCTTCCCTTGTGTTGCGTTCTTTGATCTCAGAGTCCCATCGGGGTATTCAGGTAAGCACGTTTATTGTTCAAAGAACTTTTACGTATGTTGATCGGACATGATCACAGTTTTTTGATAATTATGGGAACAGAAATAACACGTTAACATTACTTCTTGGCATGTTTCAATCAACATTAGTTACAAACTATTGTGAACGTTACCGTAAGAAAATCTAACAGTTACCGCAGGAAGCACATAAGTACAATCATGGGCACGTACCCAAAGTACATCAAGCAAGCAAAGGTATTACATGCAATCAGGTTCCGGCCAAGTGAGAGTAGTCCAACCGATTTGGAGAGCTCAACATGGAAAGTTGATTGGCTTAAGTGAGTAACTCTTCGCATGAGCCAAATCAGCAGGTTGTGTGGAAGTGAAATCGTGTCCAATTCAAACAGTTTATCAATAACGCGGTGGCAGTACAGTTAACGCTTAAATAGTAGAAATCGAAGATTCGAATTCAAACAACAGAGGAATACCTCTCCATGAACCCTTTTTAAGTTAACCGTAAACGAATAACTGCAAGAAGATTTCTGGCTCAATTGAGGTGGAAGATCGATGACGATAAGAAGAAACTTAGTTGAAAATCTTGTAAATCCAAACCTCAAATACTCCATCGTGACCAAATGATTACTTGCAGCTACTGATAACGTGTGTGTTGTATGGTAATAACCGTCATCATCGCTTATTTACAACTTATAATTCGTGGGTGCAAAATAAAAGGCCTCTAATCCCGAAACTTTATTCAAGTGGTGTTCTTGGAAACCCGTTCATTATCCCTTTCGGTTCAGTAGGCATCAACAAATTATTTAAAATAAACGTTATGAAAGATAGAATGTAACACGCACATCAAGCGGATGCAGTAAAATGATATAAGGGAAAATCGGTGCGTCAAAAACGAATTAATTTACCGAGACTTAATGAGCAACTGTTTACATGATTCAGATTAAATGATACAAACTCTGTTCAAAACAATACTTATGCCGCCAAAAAGGCTATTCATTATGTTCGGTCGATGCAGATTTATTCTAAAGTAATTCTCAAACAGAATTTGAAACGATACCGAGAGATGATAGAACATAATTGGGAAACAGCTAAAAAACAATGGACAACCATGAACTAGCAAATCCGCGTTGATGAAACCAATGATTTACAAACGGGTTTTACAACGTTTCGAGATCACGCGTGATCGGTTTGATTAGTGACGAAAATATTTCCAAATGCTCAGTTTAAAACGTTAGTGATGTCGAAGCATAAGAAAGAGACCAAGAGAGTGGTTACCAGGTGTCAACTTGATAGGTAAAACATTTGAACAAGGTTTAGGTGGATTGTGAAAGTTTTGTAAAGTACAAAATGAGAAACAGGATGAAAGAACATGGAACTAACTACATAAATAGAGAGTAAATTGAAAAGCTTAGCATTTCTTTTGGAAAACATGCAATTTCTCGAAAACGTGTTGACTATATTGATTCTTTCAGAGAAATAATCCAAGTCAATTAAAAAACTGATAAAAACAACCAAAAGGTAACAAATTGTAGAGGACTTGACAATGAGATCACAAAAATGTCGACTTTTGTTGAGAAACTATCCAACAAAAGAAGACAACCGGGGGTTTTCAGATTGAAAGGATCGAAGAAGTTTATGCATCAAGACTAAATCTTCGGTATTAGTGGAGGAATTCATAGGATGTTTTACCAAAAGTAGGGCATTACTGAAAGAGTTAGAACATCCCTTGTTATAACTGAAATCGGTCTGGCAAAAGGAACAGAGCTGGGCACCGTCCGGTAGAAGAAATCTGCAGAACAGTGTGTTAGTGATAATTAATTGCGAGGATCCTCTATTCCTGGCAAATAGTGCCCCTAGCACCTGTTCCAAAGACCTCGTCCTCATCTTGTTTCAAAGCATTGACGGCTATAACTCTAAAGTTGAATCATAAAGCGATCCCGAGTCACATACAGTCATTTGTCACCATTCCCTATGACTCTCTTCAGTTTGCGTATAAACCAAACAGATCCAGTAGGGTTGCTGTGTCTACACTGGTCCATTTTATAAGCAAGTCATCGGAGAGCTCTGCCGAATCTATTCATTGCGTTTTTCTCGATTATTCATCTAGGCTTGATTATGTGTCCCGGTCATCCCTCATTTTTAAGCTTGAATCTTTTGGGACCCCGATACAGCTGCTTTCGTGACTTTCTTCTTATTTCACCGAAAGAATCCAGTGCACAAAGCTGGACAGGAAAACCTCAAATCTTCTAATCAATACTTCTGGTGTGCTCCAAGGTGCTGTCCTCTCTCTTTTCTCTGCTCTCTTTAGCAATCTTTCATTTCCACACCCTGCTTATATCCGAAAGTATACTGACTGTATCGTTTTAAGCCAGGCCGTTTCTTCTTCTTTAGAATTTTCTTCCTTCACTGAAAATCTATACCGAATCGAACAGTTCTCAAACCAGTCTGGCCTCAATCTTGACACATCCAAGTGCTCGCAGTATATTTTTAGTTCCTCCCNGCTCTACCTTCCTGTCAGACTCTCTAACCCTTAATGTTTACCTTTAATTCAGAGTTACCTCAGCCAGATACCTGGGTGTTACTGTCGATAATAATCTTCGGTGGTCGACACACGTTCAGAACTGCATGGGAAAAATTCAACGCCTCTTCTTTCAGCTTCGAAAGCTTAGACAATTTCGCACTCTCCTACAAGTTTTGTTCTCCTTTGTTAACAATACCTTTTCCGTATTTTACTTTACTGCTTCCTTTCAGTGTTTCCCGGTCTATTGAAACAAGACTTTGAAACTATCCCTCTTAGACTAATGATAATAAGCCGTGCATCTTTAATTTTTGCGGGGTCATTAATCACAGAACTTATTAATGATTATATGAAGTCTTGAGTGATCTTCGCCAATAAGATTCTGAACAACCCCTCTGATACTCTGTATCTTGACTTATCTTTTCGTCTCACACTCGATCACCCTTTCATCTTATAGGTATCTACGCTCTGGAATAAACATTTATAAGAACTCCAGTATGCCATATCAGGTTTGAATTGTGACCAGCAAGGAACGACTTACGTCAGTCTTTAATTGAATGAATCAAACTTCAGATGCACTTTTTACACAGTATTCTGTTGGATTTGTCAATATTTTTATGTTTTTTCCGGTGTAATGACCAGTGTACAATTTTTACCTGAAATCTAAGCTTCATAGGCTTCCAAAATTATACAAATAAAATCGAATATACAAATACCAATGAATTGTTTGACACATCAGCCTGTAATTACCATAATAAATTAGGTTCTATCCAGAGCAGATAGTGCGTGAAATCAATCCACGTGATGCTATGGGATTTCAAAACTGCATTTTCTTTCGACTGATGTTACGTTTGTGCGTGCGTGCTCGCGGGAGAAAACTTATATATACAAATCATTCACGAATATGGCTTTATGTGGATCTTTGTTCTTCCACCCAACAGATAAATATGGCAATCTTTTGCACTGAAAAATCGTTCATAAAATAGAATGCACTAATTTGTATTTTGAAGTTTTTTCCTTGTGTCACCATTGCTTTAAGGAAGGTAATACTGTTTTCGTAACTCAGACTTACTTCTTTCAACCGTGTATCATGAAGTAACGTTTGAAACAGTGGTATCAGTCATAAATCAATTATTAAGTGAAAACGAATTGAACTTCTGAGTGAAGTAGATAGTGTTGAGCGTTCTGTAAAAGGAATCATTTATATTGAAACCTTATTCTGACGAGAAAGCTAACATATCGTTCTGTATGTAGTAGGAAATTGTCACTGGAGGCAAAAAGAAGCTTTTGTGTACTACCAGAAAATGATCTGTCATCTATTCCGAGTTAGAATTAACTCGATTCGGAAATTCGTGATTGTTATAAAAAGTACAATAGAAACAAGAATGAATCCAAACATAGCTATAATTATCAACAACAACGCGCAAGTTAGCTCTGAGTCTATTTGACAGCAAATCCGAAGAATCCTTAAATAAAATGATTGAAAGAATTTTCTGGTAAAGCATAGAAACAAAGGCGCTTCCATACTACAACAAAGAGAAGTGTTGAGTTATAAAATAGAATACAGTTCGTCAACGTTTTGGGCATAAAATATCGAGACACTCCATGATTTATCACAAGATCAGAAGTTAATGTGATCAAAAATACCTGAACTGGATTTCCGCTTGATGCAATTGTCTTAATCCCATCAAAAATATACATCTACATCTGTTTCTTCAACGAGGATTCCTCAAAACAAATACAGCGGAAAATACCCGCACGGCTGCAAATGGCTAGGATTATCAGAGTTACAGGATAACTATCGCAAACGATTTCAGAAAATGCTGAAAAAAATCATTTCACATTCATTAACTGAAAGCTGTGTCATCTAACTCATTTGCATGTCCCATCATGGTAACTTCTTTGAGTTTGTCAGACTCTTTGGTTTCCTTTTGAATAGTTAATATAGCCGCTTCACCGCCACTCGTCTTCCCTATTTCTACATTTTCCCCAGGCAGCCTTTGTATGACCGCACCCCCTTCCTGAACGTTGACTGTCCATTTGCATATTCAATAAAAAAAGGATGTAAAAAGACAAGTGTTTTTATTTTGTTTAATGTTTTATATCCGATTAAACCTGAACGAGGGGTCCGACTGTGGATAACTGTGAACAACTATATCATTGAGGAAAATGTCTTTACAGATGCACGTAAGTCAACCGTCGAAAAACCTCATCAGGCGTCATCAGATGCTCACGAATCTTACAACTAAGAAAGAACGCTTTCGTAAAACAGAATGAACATTTTGCTATTTTGGTCTATCATATCACACTAGCAGTGTTTTTAGGGTATAATTATCAACAAAACACTACAGTCTCAATCTATCTCAATGAAGTAGCAGCAGCCTCTGGTTTGTTAAATATCTAGTTGTCGGTCAAAAGTTAACTGATTCTACCTTAAAGGAAACAATCAAATTCTTTCTTGCCATCCTCGATTCAAACAAAATGACAGACCTAAATTTTGATCCCTTTGAAATTTTTCATCTTTTCATTTATTTTAAAACAGACGCATTATTTTCAAATAAATTTTGCGTTCGTCAGTAAAATGCGTCTATTAAACAATTAGGGTTGATACAACGAGAAAACAAATGCAAAACCATCGTTGTGAATAAAGAACTGATGAGTTGGGCTTTGAGATAATGTAGGAAACCTTCAGAGTGTATCCAAAGAAAACTTCTTCGACGTTGTTCGTAAAGCTGCAGTAAACAAATGATTCAACTGTGCAGGTCAATTATCATTACCGTAAATTTGCGATAATTGGTTCAATGATCGTGAAGAGTGATGCTTTCGGTACTATAGGGTACGATTAGAACTATTTCTTATGTATAATATTCTGGTATAGGTACAATTATATCGAGGGGTCTGGTTTAATAAACAAAAGTAAACCCACCAATAATCCGGAATGGCACTATATAAATGTATGATCATGTGACCATGTTTGTTAGCATAAATGGCTTCTCCTATACTGAAGGTAGATTTGCTGCCTAGAGCTAGAGCTGCTTTTATCCTTTATGGAAAAACATGAGAAACTTGTGTGAAAAAAACCAATGACTTCGTGAAACAAATGTCCCTGAGGATAAGTATATTCAGGTGAGTGAAAAATAATGTTTTGCACAACTCAGGCGTGCTGGAATC
Organism: Echinostoma caproni; assembly: GCA_900618425.1. Classification (NCBI taxonomy): domain Eukaryota; kingdom Metazoa; phylum Platyhelminthes; class Trematoda; order Plagiorchiida; family Echinostomatidae; genus Echinostoma; species Echinostoma caproni. The sequence goes on along the minus strand of UZAN01039771.1, from coordinate 47,950 downwards.
TTGTTGAGGATGGATTTTGATGGATATACCTCTGATATACCTCCGGCCGGCCGGCAAAGTGCACTAAAACTTAACAAATACTGCTGAACAGTAAACTCTCGAATTTCATCCAACTTATAAAATGGGTACTAAATACTCTTGTTGGTTTCTACTATTTCTTCAAGCGGAACGGATAGGCTTTCGCAATATCAATGCTACTTATTATTGCAATTAAGGTAAGGCCTCTTATGAAACCTTGCTCAATGCAAGTTAAACATTCACCTCAATTTCTTCATCGACCTCTATGGAGAATCGAATATTCTTTTCTGAGTTATTCCATTTCATTGATGAACAGCAAAACTAGTTTTGTGACGCTTTCTAGCCATTTGTGTTATCCAAGGCATACCCAAACATAACAGGAGATGAAGCTCTGCGGACATTGCGGACGTATCATTTTGCAACATTATATAACTAATTTGTGACTTGGTTCGATTTTAAGCACCACAAATGGTTCAATGACATCATTGATGCATGGTTTCCAGGTCAGGTGTACTTCAGTACTGGGCGTTGGTGATCAGAACCAGGGTTGGCGAAATAACTAAATTGGAGTTATAAATGCAAATCCCACCACCCGCGCTCATTGTCAAATTATCTGCACCTTTCCAGAGAGCAATTATATGACTATGAATTTAAAAATAGTCCCATAGACAAGGTAGGAAACGGTATTTGTGAAGAAATTTCTTTTAAGCCCTTGGTGTCCCAGCAAATTAAAGATAAGTTGCCTCTTCAGTCCAAATCTTTTGTTCTATATTTTTTCACGTGCACTTGTAGTGTGCGATACATTAAACATACGACCAGGCGATTATCAAAACGTATTACTGAGCACTGTCCCGCGGCCCTCTACAAAGGAACGGTTAGATCTATTCGCAACTCTGTTCTCAGCCATCTTGTCGATAGTGGGCATTCTGTGAACAAATTCGACGCATTCAAAATTAGTCACACTATACCCCGGAGATATTCCAAGGGGATAAGAAGACGGCTTTTAACCACGGTCCGAATTTTCCGAATTTTCAATCCAGAATTATGTAAGCCAAAAAGCTGATCCAGACATTGTTGTTGCCCTAGCCTGGACAGCGGATTGATTGTGCATAAAACAGAGTATCAACTCCCCTCACCGTCCCCGTCCCTCTTTCCTCGCCTATAGTATCACCATTCTCAATCTTAAGGAATAATTTTCTTGTTTTTGTCTCTAATGTCCCTTCCTGATTACATCACTTGCTATGCATGAGCTATAGTTTCTACCGTTTATTACGAAACTTTATCCCGCTCTTTCGTCTTACTTACCTTCATTTAATCTGCTCATCTCTCGAACTTTTGTCTATTTGTCCTTTGTGTTCTCACCCTCACCCACGACTATCTAATTAGCCTTGTCATATTGTTTTGATCTCTTTGCTCGCCCCTGTCATCGTTACTAACTGAGCTCTAATCGGCTATGAATTTGTCATAGATTTCTGTAATCAATCAAATAACTTATTTAAAAGTATTTAACTATATCATCTAGTGCTCACAAAACTTTGGATAAATACACAATTGTTAAGTCAGTTTTTATGTGATAATATTTACCACGGATTTTGAAAATTATCAAAAGGTAAACGAAGATCACCAAAATAGCAGTTTCCATGTGTTCAATCTATCTTCAAACAGAACAGGCTTATGTAAACAGCCTGTAAACTCATATGTGATGTCAAATTGTCGTCCCACTTGTACACTCTCTTTTATCCCGTATTTGTCAATTTAAATTGAGACTCTTTAAAGCAGTCATATCTTCAGAATTTATACTCCCCGTAACTGCTACCACTGAATTATTTTCTCAAACACATCCTTCAGTGTACCGTTTTAATAGTCCAATCATTTATTCAATTAATTTTATTATTGAATCACAGTTTTGTTCGTTGTTGTGGTGATACGTGTCTACAGAAGCTCATCAAAGTATTTGAATATCTGCGGTATTCTAGCTTAACAGTGACTAGTACTCATGATAATAACTGAGTGCATGCATGAACGTCAAGCACCAGTGGATCCTCATGTACCTAGACGTTCCAGAGAAATGGACCCGATAGTTGACATCTAAGGTTCTACCCCAACAGGTTACACCTGACGTGATTTGGAGGGAACCAGAGA
>UZAN01039771.1:6284-38598 GCA_900618425.1 Echinostoma caproni | reverse complement strand
AAATTGGTGTTAGTACGAATCACTGAAAACGAGCTTGTCCACCAATTGTTTGCTGTATTTTAAATCGACTCCATGGAACTGATTAGACAAATTGGAAATTTATATCCACAGCATGAACTGATCGTAAACTTTGTAGGATACGAAGTCTTCACTATCGTTTTGAATATGCGCACTTCAAAATACCGAGTGAATAAAAAAAACTAAAAATCTGATAGATAAAGCTAGTCACGTTTTTCTTGTTAACAGAACTTTCGACACTTTAAACAATGGAACAAATACGAGTGTGTAGGCCCATTGCAGCGATCTGGCAAACAACCAATAAAGGGACAAGCTGGTAATCGTTTTGAAGTGTTTCTTCAGAACAAATTTTCTTCGCTCTAGAAATTAAGCCCTTTAATAGATTAGCTTGTAACGCATTTTGACAGAAACTTCAGTAGTACAGACAGTGTCCGGTGCAAGTCGATGAGAGGTCCACCTCCTTTCTCGTGAGACCTTTCACCATCGCATTTGTCTTGCCCAGTCCAATGTTTTTCTGTGTTTAGAGATTTGTCATTGTCCTGATCGAACTTTCACATGGAAATTGGTATTTGGCTGAAGAGATAACGCTGAACAAATGAATTCAACATGTTTTGTGTTGATACGTTTTATTTGTTGACGGAACAAATCCACGAGTGGGCGTACACATCGTGATGATATAAATTGAAACATGTCTGTCATCGAGTTATCTTCATTAGCCAGAAGAGGGAGACAAGTTTGTAACGTTCCGATTTGCTTAATAGATTGGTTAACTAAACACAGTTCAACCATTATCTGTTTAATCCGGAACAACGGGTCTACTCATCTTCACTTTATCTATCGAATGACAATAAAAATTGTCCTATTGAGATGCTAGTTTATTCAACTCTTTTCTAGCACGGTGCAAGTTACTGACCATGTTTCCACAGTAGCTCCAATGAGTGTTTTGTGCTACTTGAGAAATCAATCATACCAAACTTTTTCCAGCATGAGCCTTTGGTGGCCCGGTGATAATGCAACCAGTAGCCCACCGCGGAGGGAGTGTGCCTTCAAATTCTACCACCAAAGCCTGATTTGCCTCTTTATCTGTTCCATGACAGCCTGTTGATTGGCCGTCACCCGCTTCCTAAAACCTGTATAGTTGCATATTTAAATTAGTAAAAATACTGTCATACTCTCTTATGTATAAGAGCCGTCCTATGCCTAGTCGAACGTTTAGATGTACTTTCCTGAACAGCACTATCCTTCTGTTGCCGTTTTCTTTTCCCATGCCATGTATATCTTTGAAACGTCATGACAATTGGTTTAAAATTGATTGTTTGTCTACCCGTTCCATGTGTTTATCTCAATCTTTATTTCACCAGGATATTTATTCGTTATTGTTCTATACCATGAAATGTAACATTGATAGAGCCTGAAATTTTAAGTCATTATATGATTCCCTATCCCACACTGCATTAATAATAATAATAATATAATTTTGACCTTCTTTTTTGTTCATTGGTTTCAGCAATGCACAATAAACTTTCAGGATAGCGGCTGCTGCAAGACAAGGGCTCTTTTGGTGCTGTTCCTCATATCCTAGATCGTTTGATCTGACTGCTTGATAAACGTACACGTAACCGGCCCGCTTTATTTATGTTCCCACCTTTTTCTCATTGTACAGTTTCTAATCTCTGCGTTTACCACTTACTGCCTTTCGCTATTGGACCGGTGTGATTAGTGACTTCATTATTCTGAATATGGGTACCCCATCTACATTCATGACACTACTTTGGTGGCCGATTTGTGACTGGTACTGTTTACGTGGTGCGCCGTTATTGCAGACTTGATACCGGATTGAGACACACTTCGAGTTAATACATTTCGCTCGTACCCTTATCTTTTAATATACAACGAAGAATGATAATATTTCTAGTTAGGATTTAGTGCTTCCATGACCAGCTGAATAACTGCCTGGTAAATATGCATTTGTTAGACCAAAGGAGCTAGCAAAAAACGAAAACTTATGTGTTTGGCAACTACGAGGCAGAAACAGGTAAATCGATGTTTGTGGTTCATTCGTTGTTCAATCTGCTTGATTATCAAGACCAACATTGAGTTTTCCGTAAGTTCCTAGACCTAGTTAGAATAGTTTCGAGGTTTACTCAATTCGAAAAACCATAAGACGAGAATGGGTAGCTGCAAAATTAAATGATTAAAATGAAAGTAGACAACACACCTGAAAGCACATTTTTTCAAGGCCTAAGTCGGAGCCTGCGAATTGACAAGTTCCGATAGAGGTTCAAATGTACAGCAGAGGGAACCCTCTGCCACATCAATCGAACAACCATAAAGTGAATTTGCCTCACAGACGACAGTTACCATTTGAGTTATGTAGTTCATGGGTAGGCACGAGAACCGTTTAGAACACAGCAAAGAGCAGAGAGGGAATCAGCGCATACCATGGTCAAGGACGGCAGTGGGTAAGATTACCGAGTTGGATATGGGTAAACATAAATGAGATCATTTTTATTCAACAACAGGTGAAAGCCTGGGCACTCGGTTTTATGTTACACACCATAGATATCAATTGAGACAAAGGTAATTTACACGTCAGTGAAACAAATGTGACTGTTAGCGAGAGTAATGTGACAAAATGAAACTGCGCCTCCTAGTCTCTGATCTGTGCTGCCGAAACTAATAGTTTGTTGAAATTTCCGATTATCGCATTACATACTGCAAAATAATAAAACTTATCAGATAAATTAAGAAGCACATGTTGTCCATTAACTTGCACAAAACGAGGTGGTTGATTTTCCCCTTATTAATCCAGATGGTTATCACCAAGTTCCTGACTATATAAACCGAACTTTTATTTGGTTGGTGCAATTATCTTTGATAGTCAATGTCGATAAATGTGTAGATTTTCCTTTGAGCCCTACAGGTCTTTCTGGTACCTGTTTGAACTTGCTGCTACAAATAGTATCGTCACTCAAGCGTAATCTGTCAGCTATATCAAAGTAACTTTGTCATGTAACCGTTCTTGGTGGAAGCATGTTAAAAAAATTAACTTAGGACTTGAAGATTATCTATTAATATCTTCATACCTAAAACGCTGGGCAAGGCATTACATTTTGTGAATGCCTGCATTATTTCACATTGTTTGCACTGTTTCCCAGTACTATTCCCCTTATAAACGAAAAAATGCAATATATTTTGCAAACCTCTTATACCTCCTTTCAGTGGCAGGGGTATTTCCAAGACCGCATTGTTTCAATTCATGATGTGCAGGCATTTACATTCAAGAGATCGATGAACCAGTCATATGCTACAAAACGAAGAGCACTGCCTGAATGGAAATCGAAATAACTAGGTGTCATCCGTGTATGAGTTCAACATTTAGATTTCTTCGTGGTATTACAACCATATACCTCAATAGAATCATCCTACGTATTGCCCGTATCGTTCAAACTCGGGTAACTATCATTATTGACCTGAAAAATCAGTTATCACCCTGGTTTTAAATCACATCCATTTAGTGAACGTTCAAGCACACATTTTCTTCATTGTACCATATCGAAAGCCCTTAAAACCCACATTATCGAGTGCCTAATTCCTAACTTACCTTGAATTGATTTGACTGACTTGAATTATGAGATATAAGGTATTTTTGAATTTCAAAAAATACATGAACGGGGGAAATTTCTGGACTGCTAATTATGTGATCATATCTAAAGGAATGTGAATCATTTTACGTCTTAAGGAACCTCGAAGTGGATTCTGGACTACTTAAAAGTCATAAAGACTTCAAACTGGTTTTCTGAATGGGAGTTGCTTTGTTGTTTAATTATTCTTCCCATATACACTCAGTTCCAAGCGTTGATGTGAGGTACAACATCGTTTGTAATGATTCCAATGAGCACCAAAACTTACGAGACTTGATCCAATTCATCCGTAGATTCATACCAGCTATATGTTGGAATTGCACCAATTATACCGCAGCAAACCTTTTTGTGTGAGATTAGAAAGTGCGAATCAGGTGGCCTTTCATGATCTTGCTGGGTTTGGTTCGACACTACATTTTTTAGAAAACATTCGAGCTCTTCCAAGCTGGATAAAGAAAATGTAACGCACAATTGACATAAAGCACGTTTAATTAGAAATGATGTGCTTTCACAAACACAATTTCCGAGTGCAAGAAAAAGTAAACATCAGAACACTGCCAGTCACTAAATGCAGTGGAAAAGATGGTGAAGAATCGTCGAAAATTTGAAATATTTCAGTTGCTTTTTGATAACTCAGAAATCAGATACAAATAAAAACAAAACGTTATAAAGTATGCGCGATGGAACAGGTAAAACCGAAAGCTGTTTTTTATTTATTTTCCTCATTTGTTTATTACTTACATTTTCTATTTTCTTTATTGCAGCCTGAGTACAACTCTTTTTCTTATAACAAAATTAAATACTTACGCACTTACTTATTCAACAAAACATGATTTAAGTGTGAAGTGCAGCTCATTCAGACAACAGCCTCCACTGTCACCAAAGCCTCTGTTTCCCGCGGTTGTTTTGCGGGCCACAACCTTTATTTATTCATTAGTTCCGAAATGACTTGTTCGAACGTGAATGACTGATTGTGTATCGATCGAGATGCCTATGTTTCCCTCGGGAGAGGACAATTATTGGCCGTCCAATGGCGCACGTTGCTTTCTATCAAATGCAAGCAATCGATTTTCACGTAATTTGAATGGAGAATCCTTAGCAAAACGCATTTCTTTCTAGGAAATAAATTTGTTTTCATAGATACTTTCAAAACGGCGTGCTATAAAGATAGGAATTCCGAATTTGTTCTTAAGAACATTGATCGTGTAGTAAGAAAGTAAAACATGTTCAACAAAGCCCTATCTGAGGGCAAAATAATTATTTTATGGAAGAATGGTTCATGCAAAAGCACATTTTTACATTAAGGTCTTTCTTTTATGTCGAAGAATGGAGTATTGAACTAGAGAGCAAAGAAAAACCGATACGTTGGTCAGCACATAAGACCCTTTTATGAACCAACCCTAATATTCCAAAAAGATAGAACCAGGACAGACGAGACTAATAAATAGAGCTTAGATTTCTCATTCAGCTCGTACTTTTTCCAAATGTCAATCATTTCGTCAATCTTCGTTAAAAGTTGTGAATAAAACCATTTGTGAGATTTTCACAGATGCAATCGAAACTTCACCCGAAAAAATGGCAACCTCTGTTACTCGTCGCTGTCCAGTTAGTGTCTATAGTGTTCGATTGCGAGTATGTTGCATTGAAAATATGCGTAGTATATTTGCCTTAGGAAGGTTTAAAGTGACGATCGGTTTTGATAAATGTGATTCCTATAAATATTCAGTTTCTAAAGGCTGCGTTTGTGTTTTGTGGCAAAGTGGCCGGAACCCAAATGGTTTTATGTCCTTAAGGTAAAAAGCATTCAGCTGTATTAGGAGCAAAACCTCTGAAGGGAGACAATTAACAACCAGATCGAAGGTGCAGGTACGCATCCAAAAATGAACTTGCTGGAGTCCATTCAATTCTTAACCGACGGTACGAATTGGGAGAAATTCGTGCGATTTCCCTTCACGTGCAATCGCAAGTCCCATCAATCAGTCGTACACTCGAGAATTCATTAAACTCGAGCCAAAAGATGGATGACTCTAAACACGATATCTGAGTGCAATTTAGTTCACTTTTCCGGTTAAATCAAGCGCTAACTGGTTAGCGCAATGACAACACGCGCACATCTCATACACTGCTGATGAGCTCTATGGAAGTGAACCTCCAATGCACGGTCAACTAGATTGTGATTTAAAATTGGTTCTGAAAGTGGAAAATATAAAACAACAATCCACTGCAACTCATCACTAAAAAATTTACATAATTTATTTTGGCATATAAAAACATTAAACGAATAAACAAAATGTTGCAAATCTGGATTTATTTCAAAAGCGTTTTCATAACATTCGTTAGCAGTATAAACTGTATTCACCGATAACTTTGAGATACCAGTAAGTACAATCGGTGACAATTTGCTGATAATACAGTCTTTATTTTTTCAAAGTAAGCAGTCTTGTGCGTTATAGAATCGTAAGTATTACTCAAATAAATGAGCGGTTTGAGAGCGAAATAACAGAAGGCTATTGTAATATGTTCGTGGAATGACCTATAAAATAAGCCACCCAGTACATGTTGTAGCACGTGATATTTTTCCATTTCTCATATGTTTGAGAATGCTGATTGCACGAAGTCACCAATCATGTTCACGAAATATAATCATCCCTTTAAATAAATGAGCATCGTCATTATGAGTAAACAAAGTAAACGTAACGGGAAAGTCAAACCAGAGGTACATCTGATCTTCTTGCTTGACACGGCACTGTTGCCTCCATTTTAGACTTTAATCCAATCTACAGGTGCGGTGTCACGACCATCGTGAGTCAGGCGATCAAACCCGCCCTCAACGGGTGTTCTCAGATCAGTTGCATATGCTATTCAGACATTCAAACGTTGATCATATTCACTAAGCGGGAAAACCGAAAGCATGATTTTCTACACAAAGTACAGGGTTATTTAAAAATGAAATCATTGAATAATGTTCATAACGGATAAAGCAAATTGACCAATAAATGGAGAAAACTGGTTTTCATATCTGGTGTATCAGCTAATATTTTTGGGATGTTGAGGCTTTTGAATTCGATTTGAAAATACCTGATTACCTGAAGTAATCAGTTTATGCGAAGCGATATTTCGTGAACCACAATGCCTTAGCAAGGAGCTTCTGATCACCGAAATCAGGGAGACATTTTATTTTAATGTGAAAGTTTTGTTTTTGCACATGAATACAACCTGCGTCATTTTGAATACCGCGTGTAATGAATGATGCAAATACGTTATACATAATGACTTGGTTAGGTAAATAATCTGATCGAACCAGAAAATCTCAACCAACTTATTCAAGATGTAGTTTACTTTTGGATGTGTATAAATGTTGCTAAATAAATTAATAAAGCACTCGTCTCCAAAATCAACAAAATACTACCATAATTAAATATTTTAACTGTGTATGTATCGTCCGCTTTGCTCGAAAAAGCCAAAATATTCGGTGAATACTCTTAGTCAGTGGTGGGACACTGTTGTGCAAATGCTTTCCCGTTGCACACTGAAATTTGTGTGTAGCATCAATGTATTTTGATACACTTGCGTGATCCACAATATCAAGAGGTCCTTATTTGGGTGGGGAGAAGGATAGCAAAAGAAATTCTGAAATAAAGATCCCACAAAAATTCACATGTTATTGTTTTAGGAAACGTGTATATTGTATTTTGCCAATGTTGATAAATAAAATTGTAGGTTACATTCGATAGTGTTATTAGCTGCACTAGTAATGGCTCCTTTGTGGTGGTCTTATTTTGTGGTTTTATTCTAGGTTGTATATGTGTACATATATATATATATATATATATATATATATATATTCACGCAAGCCTAAAGCTAGACTGTTCCCCAGGAAAGTTATGATACAACAGTAATAATGTGCTATATATGTGCCTGTTTGTTTTAAGTCAACGATTGAGAAGAATAAACGAAATGTTAACATCTCGCAACATTTGTCTTCTTTCTGTTTTGATGAAATGGATAAAGGGAACTCAATGCCTCAAACAACAGTAATTATAAAAACGCAAAATTTTCATGTTGTGAGAATTCCGCAAGGTTTCACAGACCAAAGCAAGCGCACTTTTTGAGGTATTCACTACCAGAGCTTTGAGCTTGCCAAAGCCTGACTCGCAAGGCAGCGCGGTGCTTTGTGAAAACCAAAATCAATAGGGGACCAGTTCATTGGATCATACACGCTTTGGACGAAAACATACATCCAAGATATCTGAGACACCTCGAAGCCTTGTAAAACCGATGACCGCTGCCACAACTAAGGAGATGTTTGTGATTTGTGCGCGTCCTAGTGGTTTGTTTGATATCAGGCATTTTAGCCAACTTCCCTAGGTGAACTGCTAGGGGTACGACAACCCGGCTATAGCCCCAGATTTTGGTTTTCTGTCTCTTCACTTTAGCGGAAAACCCCTGCCAGGAGCAGGTGGTCAGTAGGGCTTCATCAGCAGACGTTATTAAAAACGCTTCGTCATATAGGGGAAGTGTTTCGTGAGGTGCTAGAGAAGGGTGACCAGACGCAACCGGAAACACCCATTCACAACCGTAACGAGGCTCTATGAGGCCTTCTTCCAGGTTACCGACAAAATCAAAATATTTGGGAAGCTCAATACAACAGATACGATGCATCCTACCAGATTCCGTGGAGTCGAATGTTGTGTGTTACTCACCCCCGTGAGAATGTGTAAGAGTGGATTTTAACCCATTGTAGATAATAGGAAAATAGAAGTTGACTGATGGAAATCTCCCAAAATGAATGTTTGACCTTTGTTAAGGACAGTTTCAAAGTTACCGCTGGAAGGGTCATGTTAAAATTGCTGATCCAAACTAATACAACTCGTATACTACGCAGAGACCTCAGCTACCTGCTGATGAGCTCCTCGCATTTAAAACATTTTTATTGATCATTGGGGCAGAAAATTGTATCTGGTATCTGAAAGGCACTACTTTCAGAACTTTAGCTTTTTGGCGACTTTTCGATAAACCTGATCCCCGTTTTCGTGACTCATCAGCACGATCCTGTTTGACGAGTAACGCAATTAACAACACTGTGTATTAAGAGCAGAAGTACCCGCTATGCGTTGATTGGTTTCAAAGGCACCCTTCGCATTTGATGCCTCTGACTAAATAAAATATTTAGTGTGTTCCTGTCAGCACACCACTTACGATGGCAACTTTGTTTCTGTTTGACGATTTCTCCTACTTCATTCACGGTTTATTGTAAATGGTAATTTCGGAAGCTTCTGTTTAAATGGATCATTTATTATTGATTAACAAATTTTATGCACTTTGGTTTACTGTTTGTCTTTGGTTGCTTGTGGTGAGTGTACGATATTACGATTGAGAATCCACACCTCACGGTTAAATATCATTCGGTTTTTGTATACCTTTCGTCCACGAATTTCATGTCAGCACCTACAAGTGAACGGTTATAAATGCATTCTGCTCACAAAAGTAGCATTTCTTATTGGAATACGAATTACAAAATAGAGGCTCATCGTCTAAAAACCATCGAGACTGAAACGTGGCATCCAAAAGTGACTATTTGAGGATAAAAGGCAGAGGAAGTTCTAGGTATCACGTCGGGAATTCGTTCAAACATCAACTCTCGTTCTGGTTTCAAGATCCCATTCTTCTTAACTTCTTCGCTCCATTGCGATTTTACGATTGTTTAACGAAAAAAACAAAAGCGAATCATTTTCCCTCGAATAGGTTAGGCGCACTGAATGAATTATATAATCATCTTCAACTACAATTTAGAGTTAGTGGTTAAGTGAAGACAATTTGTCAACTGTGGTTTATAAATGAATGGCGAAAGTCATTGAGGATTATTTTTCAAATATATGAAGTAGGTTATTATCAATTGTACTGACTTTTCTGGGCTTAAAATTCTTAAAATAAATTGACAGATTAAAAGCTTTGTCATTAGGTTGGACCCAAATATTGAGCATTTTAGCTTTGTTTGTCACAAGTAGGCTTTCACTGCGATTTATGAAAGATTTTAAACAATCAAGGTAATAAATTGCTTTTGGGTGCTAGGTCTGTAGATCTGAGTTGACAAAGGTATACATTGTAATCAGATGAATAGATGCTGCAGTGATATCCCATCCTTTTTACGATTTTATTTGATGATTTCAATGTAATTTCGAAGATATTACTGCTCTCGGATTTAGGTATACATCTGGAAACTGGAAATCTCGAAGACTGTTTACGCTTTTTATAGCGCATTGTCCGCAACTTGTCCTTGTAATTCACCTACATATCTTAGTGATTGTTTATGTACACTTGAATAAGTATGTACGTGATCCAACATACAATTAGGCTAATAGACAAAAATTCAGACATTCAGATTACAAATTTCGTTAAAGCTGTTCATTTATTAGCCCCATATTTAGGGAGGTTGAACGTTTCCAGCACCGCCTTGGATTGAATTCTTGAATCACATTCTTCAATTGAATTAGAAATTATTACTCAAATACAATTTGTAATAACGATTTTGATCAATATGATGGATCACTTTAAAAATGTAACCTATATCCGGCACTCTGAAACGGAACGAATACAGTTCTGCCTTTGTAACATTTACTAAATCTTTTGTTTTCAACGAAAAACATGTTTTTACTTTTGAATTTGGGGGCGTACGCGCGGTTTAATTTACAGAAAAATGCACTAACTAAATTGGTTTCAGGCAAATTACATAACACGATGTACGAAATGCCAGATGCTGCTTTGGCTGCGTTTATTATGTGCAACTCCGAATTATAAGGTCTCATTTAATTTTTATTCAGCTTGGCCGGTAAAATGCTTCACACAGCTTATCACACAGAATGAAGCTAGTTTCCTTTCCAAATCATTAGCAGGTGGTAATAAATTACCGAATAATATCTACGAAACAACAAGCACACTTTGGTTGGTTGTTCCGCTACTTGACGAGTGAATTATGCACGTAATACTGTACCGTAATATAGGCCATATAAGTCAAGGAATCAAGAAAAACGTATATCACCTCTGTATTTAAAAGGATGTGCATGGATCATATAGTACGAGATGCATGGAAGTTGAAATTGTTCTGCAAATGTCATTCCTACTGTCTAGCGAATCAAATAAAAGATGGATATGACACTTCATTGATTACAAGTTATATGTAACTGTTGCGTTCATGGATGGTCATGTTATATCCAGAGCCCTGTACAGAAAAGGAGCGTGTTTGCCAAATTTATGCACGTGTGTTTACCAGCAAAATAGAAATATCTAGGTGCCCTTTAAAATGTTTTCTGCCCAGAGCTCCAGTGACATCGAACCATTCGTTCTCAAGATGGTCTTTTGACGAACTCTGCAGAGTAAACTACAAAGTCACGCAATCCATAGACTATGAAGGTTTAATACACGCGCAGGTTAAATTTGAATGGAAGCAAATGTATAATTTCTAAAAATGGAATCATATTATGAGTAAATCATCATAATATATTATATTGAAGACGTAATGCAGATTGTTATGTAACAGCACAACCGAAAATCAACTGAATAAATTCCCACGCGTGGTGTACGTATTTTATAATTTTCAATAACTACTCACAAAGGAGAGAAAGCTGAGTTCTTTCATGAGTTAATTTTCCTCAGCACTAATAAGCTATGGCGGATGTACGTTTGACAAGCATATATCCGCACGCACTGATGTGTTATTAGATGTAAAAACACAATTCAGTCACGGNGGGGGGGGGAGGGGGAGTTAAAACTCGAAACCATCATTCTAAACAACACGACATTTATCACTCTGTTTGTTACATGTAAAAAACTACATCAATCAATAAGAATAAAATGTCCTAGAGAATAGTGTTTTTGTTTTATTAGAAAATTGGACACCATTTTCCGAAATGCTAACTTATTGAGTTATTATTCAATTTCTCTACGAGTTTATTTTGGAAAGCTAGTTATCAACATGAATCTTTTGTAAAAATCAGCTTTTGTCAGTTTATGTATATTTCAATGCCTAGATCGGTTGTGTGCAATCAGTTAATCTTCATTTTCAAACCAATAACGTCCCTAAGTCCAAGGTCTTTACATGGAAATAGTCAAATGCACAAATTGAAAATAAAATTCCTTTTGACAAGCACTGATGATGTCACCTTGGCAGGTGATGAAATCTTTGCAAACAAATCGCCAAGCTTGGCGAACAAGCGAAATGAAAATGCCATCGCGTAAAACTCCAAGGGAGATGCACTGAGCTCTATTGTTAAGCGCATTGCAATTTATGTATCTGAAATTTATGTTGATGCGTGATTCATGTGAAATTATGTATACGGCAGGTACCCTTTGCCTTCGTGTTTGTCACAGTAAAGTTAACAATGGTTGTTGCAGCCGGTGTCTCGTAATGACTTTATTTGATTTATTGGCGAACTATACCGAGAATGCCAGAATATGAGGGCTAAAGGATTCCGTTGGTAACCGGATAACAAGAATAAAGTCATAGAAAACTAGAGAGGAGAAAGGAGTTCTTCTGCTTCTTGTGACAGGAAGAGGGTCGATCTCAAAATATTGCGAAAATGGGGACCAAAGTACGACAACTACAGCCAAAACAAAACGGAAGGAAGTGCTAAGCAAAAGAAGGTTTGAACAAGGCCGGTTACCACTTTTCACTTCACAATTTTTGAATGGATTACTGACAAGGGAGAAAACGTTGATGCGCGCAAGGTTGAGGTTGAAACATCTACCGTTTTCCCAGCATCATATTTGCTGTTATTGCTAATGCAACTCAAAATAGTGACTGGATGGATTCCTTTGGCAGTTTAACCTTTCGCTGAAAAGATCAGCAATGCTAATCGAAGTTCGGGATACCATATTTACTAACCGCGCACTCAGTGTCAATACATTTTACATAAGGCATACCATTTTGAATGATATCTGGATAAAGAAACTCCTGGTTCAAAGTTTATGAGCACATGGCACCGAACGACTGTCGCGGAGACACTAACTCTTCTTATTTACACTGTGTCGATTATCTGCACTTTGTCAGTCTATCCGGATAGAATGAAAATCAATACGCTATTAATTAATAAAAGTGGAAAATAAAATATCATAATCATTAGAGTATTGGAGTTCCAAAATCAAAGAAGCCCAAGGAACACAAGTAATTATGTGTTTATCACAGTCTGTTGTGTTATTAGGTGTTCAACGTAATATTTTTGATCTGATATTCAGCCAGCTCCTATTTTTTTACATTCAGGAACTAACTTACAAAAATAACACGAGATCACATAGTTCCTCTCACAGGAATAATTCCGTATCTCCACACCGTGATATCGCAATAAACACACATTCAGGGGACCACCTGAGAATGGAATTTAACGACGTGTAAAGAAATCAGCGGGGAAGCTTAGCGTAGTTTGGAGGAGGTCCTGATCTGGGCAATGAATACCTTGAAGAAAATGATTGATAGCCCGATTTTAATTGAACTGCGAGCCGGCTACATGAGTAATCAAATGTTATTTTCAGGGCGTTCTATCTCCTGATACGCTAGACCGACGTATGGTTCCGCTGGTATTCGAGTCACAATTAAGTTAGGCCGCAATTTGGAATTTGGTTATCTACAACTGTATTACAAACAAAGATGACTTTATTGCCTTTCATTAACTGTACACCTCAGGAAATGACTAAATGTGAAATTGTATACCTGAAAAACAATAACTCACAATACGATTTCTGGAAGCCCTGGACGCTGCAACAATTATTTTCTTAAAGGTGAATTCGTCGTGTATATAGCAATTGAAGCGTGAACATAAAAGCTATGGAGCGGTGGACGACTGTTTCGATCTGGTTGGGTTTCATTAGCAGTGTGAATCCATCGACTCACCTGGGGATCGAACCCAGGACCTCATGAGCAGAACGCGAGCATGCTACCCACTCGGCCACTGGGCAGCTGGTCATGCCGCTTTTCATTTTCTATTTACACGATATAGTACAACCCACCTTGACGGTTTATTGCGGGCCACGGACCTCGCTCATCTTAACACTAACCTCCGATATGACGCGATTGATAACATTCACAACCTGACTACTTATTTCAAATGAGTAATGGGGGATTTGTTTCAATTTCCAAGATTAATTCGTCATGATGAGACCCAACCAGGTATACACAGCTATCCAATGCTTCGCGGATTTTCAGTTCACACTTCATTTGCTATATACACGACGAATTCATCTTTGAACTTGATTCAAATCCCCCAATACTCACTTGAAATTATTATCCTAATCGATCCCTTTTTACGGAGTTGGGTCACATTATATAAATCTATAAGACTACATTTATCTCTTATAAAGCACAACACATTTGGGATCTGTGAAATTATCCTGGTATCATCCAACGTAAAAAGTACGTTCACCGTTGTAATGCAACATATAAAAGAATATCTTGGTAATTAATATCCTTT
Source organism: Echinostoma caproni (assembly GCA_900618425.1). Lineage (NCBI taxonomy): Eukaryota > Metazoa > Platyhelminthes > Trematoda > Plagiorchiida > Echinostomatidae > Echinostoma > Echinostoma caproni. Next base: position 24,476 of record UZAN01039771.1, on the reverse strand, counting down.
TAGCTTCAGCGGCTTTCATTAGAGGAAATAAATGAACGTATTGTGCTGGCAAAACCATAGCAACGGTGAGCACCGATAACAGTTTTTTTACGATTAGATATGGTTACATAATGACTGGAGCAAAGACTGAACTACACAGTCACCATTAGGTGCAGTTTGTTTTTCGGGACTGGCAANTGGCAAGGTAAATCTGCGACATGTAGCGAATAATCACCCTAGGCCCTAATGGGGTGGGCGTGGTATCGAGCCAGGAAACAATGCATTTTCCCAGTACCAATGCAACCCCGGAATCTAAGTCAGTTCTGTTTTGCTGCATGCAAACGCCAAGCATTTACTGCTATTATTTGAATAAATTTGTTCTTTCAGACTGAGTAAACCTTCCATATTTCTATGGCTACGAATCTGCACGGGTTACTTGATGTTTTCATTTGAAATAACCAGAGGAACTGAGCAAAAACATAATCTTTATGCACCAAATGAGACCTGTTCCACATGGCACCTGAAACTGTTTTGCGCAGTCGTCGTGAATAGTGACCGTTTATTTAATTTTGACGTAAATACGAGCGACAAAAATGTTCTTAACATCTTATTTGTATTCTAATTGCTCCTTCTTAGGTTTTATTTTGATACAACTATGGGGGTTGTAGAATGTGACACATGATAAATCTGGTCACTGAAGAGCTTATACAAACGAGCGCAAGACAAGAATCAATTTACTTGTTATTAGTTCTGGATATATGCATGTAGTATGCACAAAAGACCAACTCATTAAAAGTGTTTTCCTGCTACGGTGGGGTGTTTGTAGCTAATACATTTCCTCAATCAAGTTGTCTGCAATAGTGCCGTTCATTGGTGGTAGGTCGCTACTGCAGGTAGGTGTTCTGTGTGAATTTAATTCAGGCTGTCTTAAACGCTGTTTAATTTTCAGTTTTGCACTTCAATACTAAAAGGATATACCTTAGAAGAATATGTCTCATTCTATGACTAACAATTAGGATGCTTAGCTGCTTAAATAATTAGACAGATACTACTCAGTTCCGATTTTGGAACCACACGGCAGATTGCAATAACTTTCCAAATCCAGCTCAGATAGAGACCAATTATATATGGCCGACGAATCTTACAAAGTAATGCAACCACAAGTAAATTATACTATGTCATAACACATTCATTTCTACACAGATAATTTACTTTTGTACAAAACACAAGCTGATATTGACGAGGGGCCTTTAGGCAAGGAACCCTCCGCCGCAAAAATCAACACTGTTCTCTGATGGTGAGGTTATGTTCAACAAAACTGACATCCGTTTACGCTTTACCATTTGAGCGCTGAGATACCTATCAGGGGATTGGCAGTGAAATCATCAAATCGATGTTATTATTATTCCCCGATTATATTAGGGTTTTTCCTCTTCACTTAAAAGTTGAAAGAAATATGAACTTTTTTGCTTAACACATTTACTGTGTTATTGAGCATTGGAGAGCCTTGAGAGCATTGCCAGTTATTTCAACCTCGTTGAATATTATCATTTATGCACAATCCCCGACTCCATGAAGATTCAGTTTCGGTCAACAAAAATTTCCATTCGAAGCACTAAACAGTTGGGCTATGCGCCTTATCATTCAACATCTTGCTACAATTGAACACTACCTGACGTGGCACTCATCTGGCAGTGCCACTCAAAGTAAAGGATATAATCAGACAATGATCGAATTTGTGGAGAATAATTTCGCAATAGCGTTTCACCATGTCTAAGATGGAAAACAGCACCCTCTATCAAATATCCATATATCTACCAGAACGCATCAAGAATTGGTATGTCTGTTTAAAAATTGACTCAAGTTCTTGATGTCCTTTATGCCGTGCTACGATAAATTTTTGGGAGAAAGAAATAATCAAAATTCCACAAAATACTAATAACAAAACACAATTCGGACCGAAAAAGGGACTGCAATCTGATAAAACCGGTTTATATACCATTTGCTGCCGGACATCTGGTGAACAGTGTACTTCAAAAATCTCCTGGCAGTCATTTAACCGGTTATTCTGCTTTTGTATGTAATAGCATGTTTTCCTAGTGAAACTCTACATGACTTCCGATGTTTAACCTGCTGCCCAACTCCAACAAACTGCAGTGCGCAAATGGTCGACCATAACACCATACTGCTTTCACACCGGTTAACACATACAAAAGGAAAATATCTCATTCGAATATCAAATGCATCAGATATCTTCTTGTCGAAGCACAATTTTAAAGGTTAAATTTATAAAATCCTTTCATATATTATTGTGTAATACCAGACTGATATTTTGTGTTGAGAAACCTGATCACAAACAACATACTAAAAAATTCACTTCGCCCTATCAGATGACCAACTGTATTTGTTGCTCATTCTATGGTGCCGTGCTGTGAAACTCAATTATAGCAAGCTACAGATAACTGGCTCTAAAATGCTAGTCCTACGTTTTCAACATGACGGAACTCAATATTTCTGCAGCGTTGATTCTGTTCATCCTTTTCGTCAAAACGTGAATTGGACGATCCTTTCTCGTCCTTATATGTCATCGCGAGTAGGTTTTAACCTATTTTACCGCCCAACAGATCATCTTCTAAAAACGTATTAGTGCCACGCATTCGGCCCAACCTCTCGACATGATGTACAGTAATAACTAACGATTGCTCAATGTAAAGTCATACAAGTAACGTCCCTTTTATTCCGCTCTACGTGAATATCCAAGGACTTTCCAATCATAAGCATTGTCACTCGCATATCTGTGAATGATCGCATGTTCAAATTTTAAAAAATGACATCACCCATAGATAGCCATTCACAGCTTTTTCTAAGTTAACGTGAAACACAATTTTTTCTTTGGACAATCCTTATTCAGTAGGATTGATACTGATAGACAATCTCTGTTTTAAGTTAAATTGGGACAACTGTAAGCCCAAGGCACACAGGTTTCATTTATTTTTGATATGCGTTTTTGAGGTTATATCAATCCTTTGATTCGGGGTCGTAATAACACAACACATCAGGCCTGCGTCTTGGCACTGTGATCATACGTCTTACCAGCGATCTTTGCGTACTCCATCTCAAGCTACTCTGCATTTCTCTTAAGGTGTCCTGGGGGTCTTCGTTTTGTTGATGACGTCGAACTTGGGTTCGTTTGGCTTGCGATTTTGAGCTTTTAGGGTAATTCATATCCTGCCCAAAGTATTTCACAGAAGCGGCAATGATCGGATGAATAGCACCACTTGAGTAAGGGGTAGCATTTTTGCCTATGACTTTCAGGAGCTATAGACTACAAGGAACTACATTAACTTTTAACTAGGTTACGACCTCAGAGGGACTGGAAGGCGGAAAAGGTTTAACCTGATCGATCATGAGCCATGAAAGTTGGAATGACTCAACAAAACGCTTTTGGACGCAGAGGTCAGAGGTGAAGATTCTCGCCCCGATCACTTCGACTCGTGCTAGAGTGCTAGAGTTGAGTATGCTTGAATTTACGCGCGAAGGGAGGATAAATAACTTTGTAAACGACGTAGGTATATACTTGGTGTACGTTGTCGGGTAATTGCTTTTAGATGGCGCTATTTGTTTATACGGTTGATCCTAGTCCAAACCGACGTCGCATCGTTCGACCAATACAAGTATACAACGGCCTTGGCACATTGTCCTTCAGCCAGAATGAGTTGTGTTCATGTCTCACTGAACATTGTACATCATATTGTGTGTATTTTTGTCTGTCGCAGATCGTCAGTTACCCTATAAATGAAGAACCTCCTCTCCATCGACACTTGCCGCTCACACCGAGACTCGATCAGTATTCGGTCGTCTGGGAGACATTCTGCTGTACACATGAGACCAACCATATTATAAATGCCTATCTTCGGAGAAACTGGATTGAACTAACTGCCAAGACATTAAATATTAGTGTATGAAACCAATATGATATTTTGTGCTCTGAGTACGAACGGAGCTAATGAATAACAGGAATGTTACATTGAACAGCCTAAATAAAGGAAGCGGTATAGTGGCTATTAAATTAGATCACATTGAAGCTCACCGCAGTTCTGAGTGACGAAAACAAAATTTATTAGTAATCCTAAGTATTACACTCACGGTCTACAGTTTCCAGGTTTTAAAGATATTCTCGAATAAACTCGCTTCATACTCTCGCTGAGGACATAGCATGTAATGGGCTGGTTATCCGAGCTACTGGGAACACTCCTACAAAGTTGGATCACAACAGTTTGAAGTCCACAAGTTATTTTATAAACGGGATAAAGGGTATCTATAAATAACACTGGAAACAGGAGCACACAGACAGACACAAATGCCAGTCATGGATACGAGTTTATCGCCGTCTTATTACCTCTTCATTTGGTTACGGCCTCAGGTTAACTGAACGGCGGAAACAATTGGGCCTGATCGATCATGGGTCACCGAAGTTGGAGTGCCTCAACAAAAATTGCTTTTGAGTGTAGGTTACTTTGGTCAAATTTCTTATTCCGGTGGCTTCGGCTATTGCTAGATTGCGCAGTTAAACACCCTTGTATTTAATGTGGGGGGCACGATAAATAACACTGGAAACGACGTGGAACTTGTGAGAAAGACTAGTTCATAGGCGGGCCATTTAAAGATAATGCCATGAGTGAGATTCGAATGCGACGTCTGAACAGAAGAATTACCAGCGCCTTCCCAGCTGCCACATTTCTAGGTATTCCCATGCTTCACATTCAAAATAAGGATAAAATGCCGATGCTAACCTCCTCATTGATGTGTACTCTTTCATATTCGTGTGTAGTGCACTGAATAACAGTCAAACTGCATGGCAACTATCCCCCCGGATCACCGAGTGTCACCCACGCTGATTATGACTGGGGCAGGCCGGATGAATCTATCAATCAATCTATCACTTAAGCCTTGCGCAGTAGAAGAGCAAGCTTTGATTTAAATGATAATGGACCAATTCTATAAGCGATTTTGAGTTGTTGGATAATGCCNTGAGTTGTTGGATAATGCCTAATCGGGAATTAGTTTTGAATATATGTTGGCATATCTCTCCTTCGCTATCCTCGGTTCTTTGAGTTCCGGGGTGGTGTTACCTTATTATCTTCGATAGTTGTCTTGTAGTATGTATGGCCTATGAAGGTCACCTCCGAAAACAGTTTATCGTCTGTCGGAATCAGACAGTTTGCCCCCCCCCCTCTTCTACATAACTAGAGGAGTTATACCCAGGCATTATCTCTACCATGAACACAGGTCAAGCGACCAGCTGATTTGACTGTGGTAACTGGGAGGACGTTGAAACCAAGGGGAGGCTCATTTAAAACGTGAAAGCATGTAGGGTCCTTTTTATGTAGTTTTATAAGATCTACCTGTATAGTTGAAAATGACCAATTGATGAAATATCAACCCAGCTCGTTACACCCATCGGACTCTATGTACAAACTCTTGAAGTGGTTCTGTCCGTGAAGTGTGGTACTGTTTCGTCTAACTGTAATCTCCGCAGCTGTAGGTAAAACTTGGTTTTAGAGACTAGCGAACCACTTTGACTAAATAGTTTGTAGTGTGATAACGTACAGTCTCTGAATATTTCCAACTAATATTCAACCGCCTGCACTAAATTTCAATAAGACTGGTTACTAAAAGTTTGCATTTGATGTAACCGATATATTCATTTTGATTAATTGTTTCTGGGGAATCAGCAGTTCTTTCCTAATTTACGTCATATATGCAAGTGAGTGACGTTCGATGGGTACAGATTGGTGGTTTTCCTTTCGCTCACCGCCAAGTGTATCATTAAGGGTGAACTTCACATTATTCATCAGCTTAGAGCTCACTATATTGGAAACGCATCTGGAACCGATATCCCCAATTACCTCAATGGTGAAATCATTTAGCTAATCTATGAAGACTAAAACAATGTTAGACCAAAGGAAACCCAGTTCACCCACTGAAAACTGGCATTCGGATAATCACTTTTCAATAGCACAAGAGTTTAAGTCAAGGAAGTTTCCACGACTGGTGAATTTGCTTGATGTTTTAGCGATATATTCTGTCGTGTCGCGCCCAAAAGTATCAGCGAATCTTGTCCCACGATGGACCCAAAGCGTTGATAAACCATGACAGCATCTCCTTGACCAAATGATGTAGTCGACTGGTAGCGGACCTCAAAATCGTAGCTCATAAGGATGAGTGCACAACGTTGGAGGCGGTTGGTGCTATAAACTGATAGGCATTTTGGAAATCTAAACTTGCTATCAGTGGCTAATGATCGGTGGGAGTGTGCATTTTCGACCATATAGCATCGTATGAAACTTCGTCAAAGCAAAGAAGATAACCAGAGCCTCTTTTGAATTTAACGAACTAGCGACATGTCAAATGGTCCTGTGCGATCCTTCTGGAAAGACCCGTGAGAGACGACTGCACCCAATTCACTGTTTGAAGCATCGGCTGCCACGACAATATCAAGGTCCGAGTCGAAAGGTGAACGAAGCAAGTTTGAGCATAGCATTGACTTGACCCAATCAAAGGATCTCTGGCATTCCGTCGACCAATACTATGGTGTATCTTTGACCATAAGGTGGTTCATTAGAGCTCGGATGCGATGCAAATTGGGAAGAAATGCACAGTAATAACTTACGAAGCCCATTAATTATATGATTTTGTCCAAGTCCTTCGGTGTTGGTGTATTCTGAATGACTTTTATACTCTCTGGATCTGTTTTGCTACCATTCAGAATGAAGCCGAGATACTTAATGGATAATAGAAATAAGTAACCCTAGTCTCCTCGGATTCTGAAACCATAGTCCTGAATCCGTTTCATCATTGAATTCACCTCATTAAACAATTCTTTTTTTGAGGCCCATAAGGACAATATCATTCAAATATGCTGCAGTACGCGTGATAGCCGTCAACATCGTGTCCAACCGCTGCTGAAAAAAATACTGGTGCAGATTTGATAGAGAAATGTAGACGATTGTACTGAAACAGACCGTGATGAGTGTCTATCTTCAGTAGATCATCGAAGTCATCAGCAATGCTCCCTTGGTGATATGCAACCGATAATCCAAGTTTGTTGAAACAGGTACCACCATTTGGTTTTGGTAAGATTTCTCGTGGTATCGGAGGTGGATATTGATCATCTTATAATGAGGCTTTCAGACCCGTTGAGAAACCTGCACACATACGTCCCTTGTCATTGGGTTTCTTGATGACCGTTATTGGAGCTGTTCACGATGAGTAGTTGGCCGACCTGATTTAACTAGCATGTTGCAAACGATCTAGTTCATCGTCACTGATTCTATGACGACGCAGAGTAAAAGTTGTTGGGACCTTAACACTGGCTTGGGATCTGGCTTCAGTGAAAGTGAGGAACGGTACTTCTTGGAATAACCAGGCCTTCCTGGAATACAGCTACGAATTTCCTCTTCAGTGTTTTTATGATAACTGAAATGCAGGATAAAGACCTGTTCTGCATTCCGACTTAACGAAACACCTCGGTTATGGGAAAATCGAAAATCCAAACCTTTCCATTCAATCAAGACCAAGGAAATCTAGGTTGGGTCGAGCCCTTCGGATAAGTTTCTTTTGTGGTAATGTCTTGACAGTAAATGTTACATTTGACATCTCCGGTCCATTTTAGTTTATCTCCCGGTGCATTTTTTGCTTTGTTCGTAGATAGAATTATTACTGGCCTCCGATGCCGTTCCATGTGCATCCAGAGATCAGAGTGATGTCTGAAGCTGCGTCCAACTGCAGTTTGGCTATTTTAACATTGATGAGCACATTGAGAAGATTTTTCCGGGATTGGTTGTGGTTGAAAACCGGGAACGCCTGAGCACCCTTCTAAAAATCGTTTGTTGAACATTCTGTTAACCGCTCACTTCTAACTGGTTTGAATGTGTGTCGTTGACCAGTAGCATTCCTCCGTGTGACCCCTTTTCTTACACTTTTGTCAGACCTGTTTTGAATGGAGAAAATCGTACAAAATGCAGTTAGCCAGACGACCAACAGGCAGAGGGTGGCTTAATTGTGGGGGGTTTCGTGGATTGGAACTTCGTCACAGATAGTTGATTCTTTGGGTAATGCATTGAATGAACGTAAGCCATGAATGTCTTCTGTTCTACCAACACAGTGTCATGCTCTACAAAGAGAAGATATTTGTAAACGGTCATGAGAGCCTTCAGATTTATATTCGGGTCCTGAACAAATCTGGATAGTGAACGGGTACGAATGTCGAGGTGTTCTGATTTCTGCAGTGCTTTGATGAAAAAGAGGCACTTGAATTGGCCATCGGTCAATGAGCAAAGTTTGAACCGTTCAAACTCAATAATTACTCGATCACTAAGGTAACCATATTTCTCTCCATTCCGTTTGCCGAGTTATCAGACTTTCATATTGGATGCTGAAAAATGAAGTGACACTACATAAAATCCGGTAACTATCACAAAATAACAATCTAATTTACGCATCTCGGAATTGACATTTAAAGCTAGGATCACTTGAAATTTCTATTAGTTATCATAGTTAAAAACGTATGTAAAAAATTGTTTCCTCAGTGCAATTTCAATGCAAGTTAAAGATATAGCTATTCGAATATGCTGTTAGACCTTATACTTCTAAATTTAATAATCACTGTATGCTTGTACAAGTTTGTTTACCAAAATTGATTCATCCGATGTGCTATATATGTGCCTGTTTGTTTTAAGCCAGCGACTGAGAAGATTAAACGAAATGTTAACATCTCGCGACATTTCTCTTCCTTCTGTTTTGATGATATAGCTATTAATTCTCTCTGACCGGTTGAAATCAACAAACGTCATTGTGGCCCAACGTACAATAAAGCTTTCTGGTCCTGGAATTGTCTAAATGTTATCGCTGGTTTAACCCTCAATTTATTCTCGAACTTTTTCCCATTCTACCGTTTAAATGAGAAATAGCTCTAGATTGACATTTTACATGGGTGAATTAAAATGACATATTTGAGCAATCCGCTTTTGAAGGAGAAGCGCGATCAAAAAAGAATAGATAGGCAATTCATTTTTCAAGTACAAATTTGAAATTTTGATCCACGCAGTCTTTCGAAACTACAAACAAAGTGTCGGTATCTATACGCTTGATCCGCAAAAATGCATACAATACTATACCACCGGAAGTCTCTGTTAGTGCATCTGTAACATATGGGGATTTTATAGGACGCTATCCACGGTCAACTCGTTGGAGGTAATGTACATCGTATTTTGTGAAAAATGGTGGTATTTTGGGTTAAAGCTTTCACAAAAATGAGAGGAATTTGAAAGCCAAATTAAACTGCATTTCGACATGAGTCCATGCTTTGAAATCGTTAGACTTCGTTCACTACAAAACAGATTTGCCTTGCCTGGCCCGTCAAAAATCCATAAGAAGATTTGCATTAATTTTCTTTTATATCAGTGATACCGACCAGTGTGATTCATTTCTGGCTTACTTTGGTGCCACAACGAACCAAACATTTTGAAGACATAAATGACTACTTTATTTCCTTGTTATTCATTTATCTTGATTAGATTCACACAATATGTAGGTAAATGAAAGTAGTCATCAGTGCATCTAATGTACAGATTGGGGCGATTCATTGCTGTACTGGCGTTGTTCTCTAGACTAGCCATGGAAATACTAACAGGAATAAGACCAAATGGGCCGCCTAGAGACACCCGGTTGAATTCTCTGAATCATCGATCTCTAAATCTGAATTTAACTTCCGTTGTGTGCATAACTAGTGGACATTCCAAGAGCGAGAGCATAATACCAAAGTCGATTTGTCTGTGCACCATATAATCAAAAATGATTTCCATAGTTTGCACAACAGACACATAGGTGAATAAAGAAACCATATCAAAAGATGCCATATGACAGTCATTGTTGTTTAGCTCTTAGAGAACCTTGATGAGTACGAAGCGATTCTCCAGCGAATAGTTAATAATGGAGATGAGATGTATAAGCTGTTTTGTTTATGCAGTAAGCATCAGATGAGAGGCCGCGAAATGGTTCGGGATTTATTCAACGCTCGATTGCAGAACTGTGTACTTTGTTCAAATAAAGTCGCTGTCGACTATATTGACTTAGGTGTACGGGATGTACAGGACAATCATAAACCTTCTGAACTGGAGTATATCCATAAGGCCCTTTTTACCCACCAAACACGGATGTTCAAAAGTAGTGTGATGTGCATTACCTAAGTAAGCAACGGTATTCCCGGCAAATAAAAGTACTTCTACATGTTAGCAGAAGATGAGTTAATTCGAATTCATAGAAACGAGGCGCATTTTAGTATGTACCATGCTATTTTACGCTGCGATATACAGCCATAGTGAACCTATCACAAATGCGATGACAACACCTGCAAAACAAATTCGACAGGGATTTTTGTCAGTTTATGATTGTCAGCAGTGCGCAACACGAAGTGTGAAGGACATGAGCGAAAAACATACCTAAAAAAGGACGAGAAAGATATACATGGAGTTGCATACTAGGATGTTTACACCTGATGTTGGCCGTCAATAACGTAGCCTAAGCATTATAGTCTCATCTCCAACTCGAAGGTTATTGTGCAAGTTTCGGTCTCGAATACGGAAGAAAATACGAAATGATAGAATTATTTCAATGGCACAAAAACGGATTGGTTACAGGCAAATTCACATCCTTGAACGGAGACTGGGTTCTTCTTGGGGAACATTTGTCAATCAAACAGTTGAAATAATTTTAATTCCCGCCGTACAGACGGATGGGAATGTGAATGGACCCCTGGGTCCACTCTCTGACCCAACAGAATGCTTATTTTATTTCGCGACTTGAATGAACCATTTTCTGATTGTCCTCATAACAACGTTAAAATGATCCCATAACCAGATGCGATTGGTTAATTATAATAGCGCTCCGACTGATCTGTGAATGAGCTCAGAAAACTGATACCCTTCATATGTTTATTAGAATATTGAAACAGTAACTGAAATAATTATATTTTTCCGATTATTACAACTTCAGCTTTTGTTTTTAATATGCTCAAAGTTCATGCACAGCTAGGTGACTGTTTCATGTGTTCTCAATTACCTTTCCAATCACTGGAGGATCAAAGGATTCAACAAGAATTCGTTTTGATAAGTTAGGAAGAAAAGTTTGAAAAGCTTCAAATCGTATTTTACATTTGGTAAAAATACAATGTTCAAACGAGCACAAAAACATTTGAATCAAATTGTTCATAAAGTGCTTTCGGGTAAGGAGGTTGTACATATACTTTAGTGCATACAGAATCGTATGTTTGCATGTCATCCCTTATGCAGTAGGCAGAATGTGAAAAGCGAAACGTGTGCAAAACACTACTTTATGATTAAACAAACATTTCTAGGTTAATTGTATAATCCTATCATCAAGTTTCACATGTGTATCTGATTGCATCATAGACGAGAAGATGCAGATGTTGTACATTTTAAAGTAGAAAAGCTGATTAAAGGTTGTGCTCAGTGAACCCTGAGATGAATATATACTGAACGAACACAGTATTATTTGCCTGCCTCAAAATAATTCAAATTTAACGAAACTCGCTATCGTGAAAAATATTTCATCTTGTAACCTATCTTGAGGTGAATAGTTTAACATTTCTATTATTCCTACACTTTGTTCAGTTATTTAGTTATATACGATTCTTGTGACTTAACAATATTGTTACTTTCCTTTCTTCCTCCTTGTGTTTGTTTTCCCTATTGTTTACCACGAACTGACAATTTTGTTTTCGCATCTTTCCCAACCACTCCTCATCACGTTCAATCAACGTATATTCATTCTGACATTATTTGTTGCACATTCATTCACTACATATATATATATAACTGAATCAGCCAGAGGAAGAAGTTATAGAACACGAGTTTGTTCGCTTCCCGTGTTCTGTTAATGTTCTGACAAGCAAACAATCAACAAACAGCACACATCAAACTCTCAAATGACAATACCCCAGTTTACCTCATTCTATTTACAATGATGGTAAGTTAAAATAAGACAATCAAGATGAGATTTTAGCTCAAACACGATTCGATTTGCATCATCGTACCTCATTGAACCAACTAAACCATAGTATTGCATGAAAAGTAACTTCAGACTAATAGAACGGTTGTAAGTTTTGCATTCAGCTAATGACCGTCCCGTAAAATTTATTCTTTGCCATTTAATTCAAATTACTTCGGATAGCGCGTCCATACGCTTTTCAATATTAATTCAAAATTTGATCGAAACACATAATACACTTATTTCTTCTACTGATTGAATTATGTTCGAAATTCACTCAAGATTAGGGAGACTTTCATGGGTGCTTCGTTCAAACCTTTGAAATCCAATTACCTCAGTATTGCTCTTCAGGACTGTTAGAAGTGCAACTTAATATCGAATAATGTTTTTATTCGGAACTGAACTTCAATCCCACAGCGTCTGCTAGTGGCTTTATCATCTTGACATGGCGTCTATGGGACTTCCCAATTGACTGTAAGAGCAAATATTACTGAATCCCGCCAAACCTTTCACAACGGAGGATCGCAAATCGCCGCATCCATTTCGCTAAATTTAGAGCCCTGTTTTAGTCGGGCATTTCTATATTGTTTCGACAGTATAGCAGACGAATTGCTGGACGATTTGCTAACAGGATCTCTGAGTGTTTGGCTTTAAATTGCCTTGAGAATAATTTTAGTTTTTGCGTTCACATAGGTCTTTTGCTACACAATTTATCAGAGTAAAACTTCATTGCAAACTGCCAAACTAGGCAATACTTGGTACCACGCGCTTGTATCAGTGGATCCACGCTGTGTCTGGTGCCCGGTGCTACCACGGAGGGACTGCACTCAGGACCTCTAATGTAATTGGTTCCTCTACTGGCACGCCCTGTTCAGTTACAGATCGGTAACATTTAACCTGAGTATTTAATTGTTTTTTATTTAAGTATGTACTCGATTGAAATTTAGGAACGCTTTCACGCCACCTCTATCTGAAATTATGAGGACATCTAATAAAACTACCGCACAATGGCCTTGGGCAATAAGCGACTAGGTTATTCCGGCTCGCCTCCAGCACGTATTACAAAGTAGAGAACGCTATAATGCACCTTGTTAGCTCTTTATTGAACATAGCTCACTAACTTTTTTACTTTATCGTTTGATGCTGGTGATGATGTTAAATGGAAGAAAAATAACTACATTTAAACACAAAGGTAGGCTTACTTTTGCGTCAGCTTCGAATGTATACTTTTCCGCTAAACACTCATGCAGCATAGACTAAACGTTTATTACACCTCCGAAACGGAACTAGTCAATCGTGGGGGTTGTATTTTAGTTTGGAGCTGAAACCTTTATCCGTTAAGTTACATTTTTAGTTACTCAGTTTATAACCGGCTTGCACTTGGTCCTTGGGGCAACTTGATATAAAACTCTGATACCTATAACTGATGTGAAACGGAAACTGATAGCGTCAGATAACTTGAAAATCCTCCCATTATTGCAGGAAATTATTGACGATCTCTTAAAATGTCTCGGGTTACATTTCCGATGTGGTCCCCATTGAGCAAAACAAATCTCGTAAATGAATTATATCAAGAATTATCATCAGTTGGCTAACTTTCGGTAGTTCTTTATTTTAAACTAAGAGCAAAGGAGATTAACATAACCGTTCCATGCTTTTCGGTGGACAATATTATTGTGATTAAATATGAATATTCCAAATGCAATCAAAACTAAGTTTTGTTTTGTCAACCGAAATCAAAAACCTGCTTTAAATTTCATCCCTCTGCTCGATACCCTATATGCAATTGAGAAATAACATCCAGTGGGATAGGTTCAATTAGTTTTGATGCCTTCACACTAAACAAGTCATCTAGATGGTGAGGAATGCAGTTAAGAGCTCTAGTACAAACACTTGGAAAGGTTTATAATCGGTACACATGAGACACGTGCATCGGACATTGCAAATATATTCCTATCCCATGTCCGCCCAATGTGCTTGATTCCACGGAAATATGGGCATTCAACTTTCATTGATGTATCACATTATAGCGGTTGTTTCTAGCATGGGCAAGCCAGGTCAATGGGGTAGCCGAGAGTGGCTCTGCAGGTAATACAGATAAGAAGGCACTTCTAAACACAATGGCAAAGCATCATAATGAAAAGCTAATTCACATCAAGCGGAAATGTTTGCCCCGATAAACTGAAATTATATGTTAGATAAGTGCATCAGCAGCAGCATTCCCCTTTGCAGATTAAGATGAAAACGTACGGTTTTCATAGACGTCACGTACCATTAGGCCGTACCCAAGTAATGACGTCAGGAGCAAAGTACATAAAAAATGTCGACGAAAGTTAGGGATATTATAATCCGGGAAAGATGGCTATATCCTGAAATCCAGGGCGGTGTTGGCAGACTAGGTGGATATGATAACTCTCAAATCGATCGGGATGTAAACTTAATTAAAATAGGTAGTGGAGTTTTTGTTATGGTCAATCCAATGTTGAATAAAGCTCTCATCATTTGTTCCATTTTGTTACCAACAAAATAGCGGCTCCGTCCTCCAATATAAACCACACTTTCTAAATAAATGTCATCATATATTGTGAGCCAACATTCCCGTTTCCGCTAACGCGCTCACTTCCGACATATCAATTATTTCCGACTATTTACCGGTTAGTTCTACTTCTTTTGTGGTAGGTTTAAAGTAGTCATTTTGTATTAGACTAGTGCTTCTGAGCGTTGTTGTCTCTCTTTTTTGTCACCATTAAGTCTGGTTAATTTTGTGCATTTTCTTTATCAGTTGGAAGCCCTGCTTGTTTTTTGGAAACGTCTCAGTGGTATTCTGTAAAGGACAAAAAAAAACAATTATTGAGTCCAACAAATGTGCAATTTTGTCACTCGAAAAAAATCTATAGTAACATTTATCAAAATCGGTAAGCACGAGTAGAGTCCCGAACAATAAAAGAAGGAATTTTACCCCCAAACACCTAACCAGATTTAAGGATATGATCACTTCAACTGATTTTTGTATTTTCCCCAGTTTTTGTAATTCTTCCAGACAGGAACATTTCATCAGCTATCTTAATTTGTGTTATTATTTGTGCTGCCCCATCGATCCCTGCTGACAGATTTTCATTGTCACTTCTAAAATGACTTTCTAATGATGCGAAAAAGGTGTATCTGAACGGCGTCCGTGACGATGATAAACGGCTATGGACTCCCATCAAAGAGAAATTGAGCGCTTGAGGTGCATATCTGTCCAGACCACTCTTGGCAACAAAAGCTGCCTCTGGTTGTGGTCGGCAATGCGGCCATTCTGTGACACATCCGAAGCTTCTGTCCTGGCGTGAAAGAAATAAATCGTAAAGGTTCTGTCTTATTAGGGTTCAATTTCCTACCATCCTCCTTCGATTTCCCCGAAAAACCCACTGTTTCTTTGATCTTGGTTTTCAGTTTTAGGCAATTTAGTGGAATTATGCACTCTATTATATTTAACACCTGTACCGAATATAATGCAACACCTATTGGCGAGTTATTCGACTTGTGCATATCCTCCAGAATTATCCCTCTCAAATAGGGTGCTACATAGCGTCGACCAGTTACTGATACCTCGCTCCTGTTGAAGGTATTTCCAAGAGAACTGTTGAACCGGATGCCTACCCACTGTGATGTTCAGTATCCTTTTCACTTTGCATGTAAATCTTTACGTTGGACGCTTGATGCAGTTGCTCATACTAATCATTCTGTCTTTTGTTTTAGTTAGAAGTGTTGGAAATATTTGTCTTGCTGCATTTGCTCAACAGTTCGGTAAACTCAGGCGTTGTATTAATAATTTGCCTCTCTCTCTAACTGCGGCACAGGATAGGACGTGTCAAGCGTTATCCAAAAATACCTTCCTTATTCAGGAAGCATCGTTTTCTCAATTAACGCTTCTCAACAACTGACAACAAGCGGGTTCATGAACATCGTTTTTATAATTTCAGGCTGAGATATTTTGCTGTTTTCCCCAACGTGTTTTTTTCATTTTGTTGTTACACGTATCCTCTCTCGCTTACCGCATTGCTCCCTGTATTCTTTCCGGCTTAATGGAAAAAGAGCGCATATTATTTTCTAGATCCTCCAAGCTTCCTTTTTGATATAGCAGTTTAACCGAAATAGTTCTTATCGAAGTAAGTAAAAGAATTTCTAACATACTCTTGATTGACAACGATCGTTACTTGCACAGCAAACCTCTCGTACAATTTCAAAACCCCGTATACGCTCCCATTCGAAGCCTCTCCCAACACGCACCATTAAATACAGAAAAAACGTTCATTCCTAACTTACCCGCTGTTTTGGTAAACTGGATTACAAGCACTGCAGGACTGGAAGAACATCTCCTCAGTTTGACCTGTGAACTTATTGCTGGCAATGTGTTATTGTTTCTTTCGCATTTCAAATTACCTAAATCGATCGACTGTGAATGTTTGTTACCATTGCAAAGTCGTTCCACATTACGTTTCTAAATACCCTCACAATCTGCATTATAAAGTGGGTGCTTTCCAGATATAATATACTGTTTCGGTGTATTGTGCATTCTACCCCCCAGTTATGTCGTATGCTCCGATGCATTTAGAGTAATGATGTAAAATTCAGATTGACAGTATGCGGATTGCATATGCACGCTAGGGTCATTGTTTCATTTCTTTCCCATACATTTTTAAACGTGCGACATTTGGGATCTATTTATCAAACGACTTGATCAAGGGCAAGTCTGTAGTGCTAAGTGGACTGATACCAGACCATACTCCCTGATACTGTTTATTTGCCTCAGTTGCGAGGAAACAGAAATTCGGTGTAGTAACCGACAAAAAAAGACACCTCAAAAAAGGAATCATTACTTTTGCTCCGTTTAGTTCTATGCACACATTTTACACATCCGCCTCTTTCGTGCATCTTCCATGGTGTTCTGGTGGACCAAACTCTCAACTATGTTTATAGCTCACGCTTGAAAACCTCTAGAATTCCTTGTGTTCCATAAGTTAATCAAACCAGAACAACCTTGATCGTATTCCCTTAGGTTATGCAATGTTAATTTGTTGTCGTATTCGTGCATAATTCAGGATAGCCTTTGGCTATCAGGTGTTCAGACATTTGTCCTTGATGACTCTTAATTAGAATGTTGTTCCATCATATCACGGTTTATCTAGACGTGTGTACAAGTTAATTCCATGCACACCCAAGCAACACATGAAGTAAAATTTAAAAAAATCATTCGAAATTTTCAAAAAAAGCAACATGGACGGTTGAGTCAGACATTAGTAACACCCAGTGCTTAGAGCACGCCCATAGTTTGGAGATTTGCATGATGTTATGGAAAACAACAGTTTATAGGTGGCAATTGGGCTGGATTCCGTTTTCTATAAACTAAACCTCTTATTGTGTAAATTATTTAAAGATCTACCGCGTCAGTCAGTTTTGCACTCTTTCTCCTCCTCCATTTGACCCCATCCCAAGTTGTAGTGGATGTATCTGTTATTTAGATCGAAACTAGACCATTGCAAATTCATTATCTAGCTAACACCTTTGATAAGCTTCCAAGGACACTACAAAATCTGCTCACCTACACATGCCGGTACTTGTGACTCTATTCTTATGGATCAGAGTATGATGCAGCATTTACCTCCCTGTGCTATTCCTTTCGCCCAAACTCATTCACGAAGTGTTTAGCCTCGAGACGTCATGGTACGATTAAGTGGCATGCTGCCACACGTAAATTGAACCAAAACCTGTATATATGCATAAATAAATATAAGTATATATATATATATGATAATCGAGTGTGGTGGGCAAATGAACAAATGGAACGGACGAAAGCTGCATGTCTGATAATCGAAAATGCATACGGATCAAGACAATGACACTTGAGGGACACCTTCTTTACCGGGAGTTTGTCTGCAGTAAATGCATGCTCCAGTCCAACAGTATGACCTCCACTTAACGGCTGGATATTGAATTTAACGCTCGATGTTTCCTTTGATTGGTGTAACTCTCAATTGCGTTGATGGTCCAGAGATTCCGAGATTCTTAGCGACCGAGTCGGAAAGCAAAGTTGTATCGGAGCCGTTGTCCAAAAAGGTGTATGTTACCTGGGAGCCGAGTGGGCTGATTACTACAACAGTT
>UZAN01039770.1:104560-115456 GCA_900618425.1 Echinostoma caproni | reverse complement strand
TTAACCTAAGTCACTCAATCAAAGTTGAGCAGTAAAACGTTCCGCTGAAGAAGAAATTTAATAAAACGGCAGACCGGGGTAAATGAAATGGTTACGTTTTTCTTTGTTTCAGTGCAATAAGTGGAGAGTTCCTACAATAGATTGTAAGAACGTTGCTCATTCAATTTCAGGCTTCTATGAATCACCCATTTTTCACACGTGGCTCAATGAATTCGATGATTATATTAGCGACGATGAATATCTGCCTCCTGGCGTACCAGCTATAAACAATATTTGTCAGTCAAACAGGGACGGTTGGATGCAGTTATTGGTTACACGTCGCTTGTGAAACTAATGACCCTCTTGGGCACCCCTAACAACCGTGAAACAGATTACTATTACCCTGTGATGACACATGTGATAGAGCGGAAACTCCACGTGAAGTCATCCAGGATGCTCTAAACCATATGAAACATCACAATCAACCGAAAGACGATTTCCCTTACCAACTAAGAAAATGAGGCAAACTTGCGAGAGCATCTTTCGTGAGTCCATCAGAATGTGAGCATCATACGTGCGAATCGCGTTCATCGAGTCATTTACAAGTTGTCAGACGTTTTTTGAGGGAAAACGAAAACTAAATTAATGCCCCTTACTTAGATTTGGTTGATATCAAAATAAATCTCAGAACGATCAGCTTCTTAGCATTTACGTCAACAAGGCGCCCAAGTAAAATTTGAACACTGGACATTCAAAAAAATCAGACTCCAGGAATAGTTGTCCTGATGTGTCGAGTGCGGCTAGTTATGTCACTTGCAAAATCATTCTTGTTTCAATCATGTCTTCGCGCTGCAAACAATCAGTAGCAGCTATATTCGCTTCATTTGCATTGAATGCCGAATAGGTTGCATGTGATAATTTGCTCATCTAGTGAATTATTTCACAACATAATCTTATAGAAACAACTTTGCTTGTTTACCGTAAGCTAGTGATGCTAATAAGCTACCATGTCACCAAACGACTTTGAATCGTCCAGTGTGTTTGCTTGTGCATGAGCAAAAAAGGGTTTTCTCAGTGCGTCGAGTACATATGGTCCTCGTGAAATTGTTACATGTCAAGACGAATTATGCCAAATTTTGTCTTTGTGTACAAGGGTGTTTTAGTTTGGTAACGTTACATCAGTGCAAAAAGATTCAATGGTTTCCAGAACGACCTGATAACAAAATTCAACCTGGGGTTCAATTGTCAACAAATGCACAGTTGCGAGAAACTCTATCGCTAATGAAACAGGCTACGCACAGCCCCGACTGGCACGCACAGTTGTCTAGACGAATAGTATCACGACAAGCAGCTAACTCTTAGGCTCGAAATACTTGCCTGGCTTCTTGCAAACGTATCCCTTTAATAAATAGCAATTTATACTTTTTAAGACAAGAGCTATTTCAAACGTGCGCAGTGAGGCTGAAACCGCAAGTTGTGATTGTTAGCTCTTACAGCAAGCAGTATACAGACGGTATTTCTATTATTGGAAGGGAGTTCGTGTGCATAAGACTATTAAGGATACACATAAAAATGTAACCTTTGCCTAAAAACTGGTATGGACCGAATTCCTGCAACAAACGAACTGTCACCATATTGGTTCCTACCAATGCCTCATGCACAGAAATGATTGTATTATTGCCCCATATCAGGCACAACGTACTAACATAGTCAAATGTCATTAAATTGCACGCTTCGACAAGTTTCATGTCGGATGCCATTATAAAACAACAAAGCCTCAGTTAAAAAACTAATTTGTTTATAAAAGTAACTCCTAGCCATTAAACAGGTATTTTACTTTCCCATTGGCAATATTCCATTTGGCCATTTTTGATTTTAAACCTTCTATCCAGTAGATTTTGCATGTAGGCTACTAAGTTCATTGTCAAATAGCATTTGCCAGTTTCCGATAATACATATCGCACTCGGACCATTGGCCAACACTGTTAAAATTGTTAGCTTATCAATGTTCATAACCTTGGTAAAAGTTTGTGATTATATCCAAATCTTCACTACTGGACGGCAAGTGAATGAACTAGACATTAAACTTGACCTATCCATAAAATGTTTAACATCAAAAAACAATACCAAATGAGTTTTACAATTTTTATCTACCAATCTTGAGTGAGCTACTATACTAAAATTTATCCAGGAAAACTATGACTGCTGTGAATGCATTTCTACAGTGAAAAGTACTAAAACCTTGTGCACCAAATGAAAGGAGTGACGCTATTTACCATACGCGTATCGAAAAAAGGAAACACTCACTTGAAGCAGCTTTCGTTTATTAGAAAGAACAAACTCCAACGCTGCTTTGCCTAAAATATTTTATCAATTCTGAGCTGTGGCTTTCGAACTATTACATATTTTATCGCGACAGTGAAGATCGCACTAATTCTAATAATGATACAGCAATACTGAGGACATTGCAGTAGAAGATAAAGTTTGGAATAACTACCTTTCAGTTATAGCTATTACGATAAACGTATGATACTGGAAACTGAAATTTAGTTCCAAAATGCGAATAATGTTGCACGGCATGGATCGATATCCGTACAGTTCCTGGTGTCGGACTCTCCGCTAGTACACCAAAAGTGAGTTAAATTACGAAACCGCTACGGTGGAATTTTATTACTGAGTGCGGAAAAACAAAGGGCGTCCTTTGTGTTTCACCTCGCTTTGTTGATTGTGCCAAAAAGAGTGGACAAATGCGTGAAAATTGATTATAACACACAATAAAAGCACTTTACATGCTACACATTTTGAAGAACAACATATGTTTGTGGAGGTTTTAGAACTTTGATAGTTGCCAATATAATGTGCCGTGTCATTGGGGTCTTTGTTGTTGGCATTCATAATTTGGATTATGAATAACATTTAGTTACACTGTTAAACAACTCATTTCACTTATATTCACAGTGCGTTTTACATATTTAACCATTCCTGCCTTGAGCTTTTTCTTCAAATAAAGCGATTGTGTTGTTTCCCATGGTTTCTTAGCAATAATTGCAAATAGGTATTCAGATTTACGGGCAAATTACATAAATAATTATGATTGTGGTCGGGAGGCTACTGACCAAAACTGTATGCATAGGAAAGCGTATTTTTTTCTCTTTTATGTTCCTGTCAAGTTCAATACTATAGCCTAGATTCATTTAGATATGAGTTTCAACAAAGAATATCACATTCTTATGATCATTGTTATATACATCAAAACATGAATTCAAACACGCGATGGTCATACCCCGAGTTTGATGTATAACGATGGTCGACAAGTGGGTTCTTAATTTTGTGCTAAAAGCATTCTAAATTTCTTAGCTTCTAGGCATGACTGATTCGTTCTCTATTCGTTGAATAAGGAACAGAAAACTATTCTCACTTTTAATGATCTCAGAATCGTTTTGGAGTTAAGGAACAACTGAAATTATGAGCGGTTTTCACCCAGAAACATTGGATCATATTGCCGGAGAACAATGATAACTGTGTGTACTGAATTGGAATACCTTCGTATCACTGTGATACGTATCGATTGTTATGTTTTTCAAGTTATCGGCTATTGTGTGCCATTGTTGGGAGACAAAATTGACGTGCAAACTAAATATAGGTATCCAATTTAAAAAGCTACATAATTTGATGAGTGTACTTGCTACATGCCGTCAGCTGATTGATGATCCCAATACTGTGAAAAATTTCAGCTCGACGGTGAGAATGGAATAAGGGTCAATATTCAGTGCTTAGTCATCAAAGAGCAGTCCTTGCATCTACTGACACCGTTTCTCAGGAGTTAACTGAATCTCTGTGCCCAGTGGCGAGTGAAGCACTAAAATCAATGTTGAAAGTGTAATGAGTACCATCATCGGCGATGATATGCCAAATTTCGTTCAACTGAGACATTTTCAATCGACTCGTATACAGATACCCAATTTGTTTAGGCCAAGCGAATCCAGAGTATTCATGTTCGTGTGCGGTTGATTCCCGACATTCATGTGAAGAGGCTAGATAAGATTATTTCACCAACAGAATCCAGTGCACAAAACTGGGCAGGAATACCACAAGTCCCCTAGTAAATAATTTTGGCGGGTTTCAAGGTGCTGTCCTCTTGCTGTGTATATTTTCTCTGCTCTCAAATCAATTCAAGTCAAAAATCGTTTTATTCATCCAAATGGATGGATTTGCAGCTTCTTGCACGCCAGAAACATACATTCACAAAAAGAGTGAGAAAAAACAGCATCGTCAATTCAAAGAAATGTGGAGTAAAAGGTCTGAAATTAAATACCAATTGCGTTTGAATTTCAAGAAGTCTTCTTCAAAGGATGCCTTTTGAGCCAGAAATCTCGAAAGATGAGGGATGGCGTACAAATGATAGACAGTGGTAGGAACATACACCAGTTTATAGCGATATCTTGTTACAGAAGTGGATATGCATAGTTCAAGTTCTTTGTGTAATGGGTGAGTGATGTCTGATAGAATATTGTTACAGAAGTTATCGCAAGAGGTAAAATGTCCATTGGCGATAAAGTTAAACAAGTGCAAATAAGAAATTCCGCTTGTGCGAGGAACAATTTTAATAAACTGGCGTAGAATTGTGTAATCTTTAACTCTAAGACCGGCAAATAAAACTGGGGAGCAGTAGAGAAGATGAGTAACAACACAGGAATATACAAATCGGGTTAGTAAATGCAGTGGAATATTCAAAGAACGTAAGCGGGAAATAAAGAAACGCAACCGTCGAATCTTTAGAAAAGTACAAGTTAAATGTGAGGTCCAGGTGAGATCTTGAGAGATAGTAACACCGAGGTATTGTATAGAGTTTACTGGGGAAACAGTCTGCTTGTCAACATAGAGTGCAGAACAATTTCTTTCAAAAGAGTTCAGCCTTTCTCCTATGGCGAGCGAGAAGGTGACATCGCTGCATTAAGATGCATTGAGAGATAACTTGGAAGACGAAGACCACAAGTTTAAGGCAGCTAAACTGGTTTGACGATGTGAGAATCGGAAATCACTTTGGAATTTGGAACCAATTGTGACATCATCAGCATACTTATTAAGAAGATCATTTGGGTTAGTGGAAAGGTTACAAATAAAGAAAGAGAAAAGAAAGAAGAACAGAATTACTCCCCGGAGCACCCCTGAGTTGACTGATAGGGAGTCAGAGGTTTTTCCAAGAAACGTTGTGAATTGTGTTCCACCAGCAGAATAACCTTGGAGTAGAAAGAGGGTATTATCGGACAATCCAGCACCTTGGAGTAGAGACAAAAGCCTGTTTCTGTCAACACAGTTAGACGCGTTACCATAGTCAAGAAAACACACACGAAATGCCCCGCCGTGCATGTCTAGGGATCGCAAAACTGAGTTCACCATATGAGCGAGAGCATCTAAGGTAGAACGTTGTTTGTGATAAGTGAATTGGTTTTCATCTAGCTGCCCAGTATTGGGAATGCTGTTACTGAGCATAAACTTTTCGAACATATTTAGTAAAATAGAATTGCAGGCGATTGGTCGTAGTTCACTAGCTTTCTTTTGGAGCCTGTTGTAATGCACGCCGGGGTCGACAATTTGTTGTTCCTCAAGCAGAGGTTGAAAATATCGGCAAATGGCTCCGCCAGATAATGCGCACAATTCCCTGAAGACGATTGGACATAGTCTGTCACGACCAGAAGCTTCTGGTATTTTGAGGTACTTCAGCTGTGCACGCACCTGATTAGAATTGACATGTGAAACTTCACGACGGTCAACTGATTGGAAATAAGAATGCGATACTTCAGTTTCAGTTGACGTGGAGAACATGCAGTTGAGTTCATCTGCTGTGGGTTGGGGGCCCGCGTAGTCTGACTTTCGTTTAACAAAGTTTTCTTATAGCGCTCCATATTTTCTTGCAATGACGGTCGCCAAAATGGGTTTCAGTGTAGAGTTTTTCAAGATGTTGGATCTCATTCCTAATCAGCACTGACGTTTGTTTACCTAAAAGTCCATCGTGATATTTATATGCCCATTCCTTGGTTCTTCCGAGGGTCTTTAAAGTAGGAGAAGAAAATATGGCGGGATTTATGTATGTAGGGGATATGAAGCAGCAGATGTCAAAACAGAAGTTCAAATAGCTCGTGAGGTGTTCATACTCGATCGAGACACTGGGATCAAAGAACTGATCGAAATTTTCACCAGAGACCATTTCTCTCAGTGATGCCAAGTGGACCGGGTCACACAGCCTACGAAAAATCTTCCGGCTAGATGTACGTATCAGTGTGCTATGATGTTTCTTTGAATAGACTTTTGGTAAAATATTGCTGGTAAAATGATCGGAGTTTGCCAGAGGGCTCCTCTTCCCACAGCAAACCGGTCAGGATTGTTCAAAAACATAAAATCTACCTGCGCGTTTTCTCTTGTGGAGAAATTTACAATATTGTGGGGAGAGGGACGTGTCAAGAAATGAATATCTGCGTGGTTAAAATCGCCACTAAGTTCGGATATAAATACATCAGCAAACGTCTGTACATCAGATTTTGTGCTATGTAAATGTTTGATGCCACAGTGGAACGATATTTACTGAACGGGGTTTACACTCAATCGAAAGACATGAGATATACCCTAAGTTGTAAATGAAGATAATCTTTGTATACTTACACCAAGACGATTTGATGTAGGTCATAGGACCACCGCCTCGATTTCGTAGCAAACAGTCTCTATCCAATCGGTGCATATCAAATAAATCCAGCTTAATCCAAGAGTCGTTGATGTCAGGATGCAACCACGTTTCTTTCAGCAGAACTATCTCTGAAGCATGATATTATTCCGTCCTTATCAGTTTCGTGAAGTCGCTCATTTTTCCAAATAGTGATCGCAGGTTTGATGAACAAATGGCAGGGATAGACATTATCTAAGGTTTTGTGTTGCGCAAAGCCATCTGCCAGCCTGCTCGGTGTTTTCTGAGGAGACTTGATCTACACGGTCTGCATCTTATGTATCTATTTTTAACTTTACGACTGAATTGATGGAGAATGCCACTCTTGCACATCGACACATAATGTTTCAAATTCTATAAAGATTCCGGGGCATACGTAATCATGAAAGCGATGAAAGAAAACGATTAAATCCAACTTGTATCGTAAACGTTAATAAATTGTTCACTGGAGCACAAAAATGTAGCACGGCCGAAATTTCAGTTCCACACCCTGTCCATATCCAAAAGTATGCTGACGATGTCGTTTTATTTCATACCGTTTCTTTTTCCTCGGAATTATCCTCCTTCTTTGAAAGTCTGTCCCAAATCAAACAGTTTTCAAACCAGTTTGACTCTAATCTTAACACATCTAAGTGCTTGCAGTGCATTTTTAGCTATTCCAGCTCTGCATTCACGTCAGATTCTGTAACGCTAAATAGTAACCTTTTGCCTAAAGTGACCGCAGCGATATATCTGGGTGTTACTATTGAAAATAATCTTCGGTGCTCGACGCAGATTCAGAACTGTATGGAAACATTTCGGTGCCTTTCGTTTTAACTCCGAAAGCTCAGACAATTTCGCACTTCTCAACAAGTTTTGTTCTCTTTTGGTAAACAATGAGTTCTCCCGTTTTTCCTTTATTGCTCCTCTGTAGTGTTTTCCGATCTATTGAAACAAGACTTTAAAACTGTCCTTCGTGGATTGATGATAATAAGCCATGAACCTTTATTTCTGCCGAGTCATTTACCATGGAACTTACTAATGGTAATGTAAAGTCTTGTGTCATCTTTGCTAAGAAGATTCTAAACGACCCCGCCCATCCTTTGCATTTTGACTTGTATTCTTGTCGCTCCCACTCGATAACTCGTTCCTCTTAAATAAAAATGTATAAAAGCTCCACTGTACCGCATCTGGCTCGTATCTCGACCAACAAGAGATGATTTTTTAGTGATTTACGACAATTTTTGATTGAAGGAATTAACCTTTGGAGACATTTTTTACATAGCACTCCATTGGATTCGTCTGTAATTCTACATTTTCTTCCGTGTACAATTTTTAACTGGAATGTAAGCAAAGCTCAGCTTGCAAAAGTTATACGAATATAAATACAAATACAGGAAGTGTATATTAACGAAAAACAGTCTCTGCATACAGTATGCAACATCCGATTAGCTGAGTAGTAACAACAAGCACAGAAACTTGCAGCGTAAAAGCCGATGTGCAACCCTGTCAATATATTATTCATTGTGGCATCTATAGGAATTATCGTCTCTTTGATAACGGGGATTCTAGTACTAAAACGTTTAAAAAGGTAAAGGAAATTGTGCTTCGGTGAACCGTCATAAATTTTGACTTTGAATTCTATCCCCGTCAGCACGAAGAAGATATGAAGGCTTTGTGATCGTGGTTTGCTGTATAGTTTTTCTCTATTACTAGTCACGAGAGCTTGTAGTGTGCAATCGGTACATCGTTCACATATCCAATATAAACTTAACTGGCAGAATACAATAATTAGTAGTTTGCTTTTTTAATGTCATTGGACCTTGCTGTTTTGTAAGACTCAGCATTTCGTTTACACTTCTGTGGTCGTTATATGGCTAAATAGCAGTCACCGGTCCCAGGGGTCCGTTGGAACATGATCTTATTTCCTCAGTGAATCGAGGCTGTGCAAACAGAATGATCGTATTTCCCTCAGGTTTCGTCTCAGACAAACAGACGTGAGGAAAATGCAGGTCAGATATTTTGATTTTTCCGGATACACAAACTAACGGGGAGAATTGGATCTCGTAAGAGATTCTGATGTCAAAGGTATCCTTTCTGAAGCATAGGCACATTTTTGTGATAGCGTAACGTCCTGTAAACATCTGTTGTCCGAAGCTGGCATAATGTGCTCTCAGAATGCACAAAACCTAGGCACGGGCAATGCATATTTTCATATCGTTGCTGAATAAGTTTCGCTAAAACTTATAAATTACTGATGCTGGAGAGGATGGCAAATTAGACCTCTATAGTATAACTTATTATTAAATTTTCTTCAATATTATATTAGTTTTGGTTAATGAACTAGCCTCAGATTTGTCAGCGATATTTTTCCGAATGAGTATCATGAGCTGCAATTTTAATCGAATCATTTAATTCATCTAGTCTCAATGTCCACAGGAAACCCAGTTAATATGTCTCACTGAGGTTCCGTGGATTAGTCATATCTTTGTCATTTTTTGATTAAATAACCCAAAGGGATAACACGTCATTACCCTTTAAGAAATTTTATGAGAATAACTGAAAGAGGTGATTCAAAACCTGATTTAATCTTACCAAGGATCGATCTCAAGCTCATGTCACGTGGATAGATAAATTATTCACGAGACTTCATTTGAAAGAAGGATCACGAAAACCGAAGTTTGATAAACTCTTGAAAACCGTGCAACACCTGTATTAGAAAGACTCAATCACACGGAATATTTAACGTTTGCAATAACTTTAATAAAGTGCAAGTAACCATTTGTGAATTACCAACGTGCTATTTAATTATTGTTCTCAAAGGTTGTGAAGTTGAACCCATGTGGCACAACTGAAACCTACTGAAGATTCAACCTGTAAGTTAATTAATATATTAGGAGCGGATGAGTGTTGAGATTACGTTACAAACTTTCCCGCTTTCCAGGTCACGAAAGATGTCAAGCTATTCCTCTTTCAACAAGTGTTCTCGTTATTTGCATTTTCGCCCCCCAACCATCTTCTAATAATCCAGGAATATTCTTAGAAAACGGTATCAGTTCGAGAGTGAAAGACAACCTGTTCAAATGATTACTGTTGATCATGGGTGTAAGAGTTGAAGGAACAATACATTTTCCGGTTCTACTGTGGTTCAGATTTGCACCCCTCAGACCCTGAGTACAACGTATCCGCAATGACCACATTACAAAACAAGATGGGACCCTACTATAAATCCAAATAACCAGTTTGCTTTAAGTGACGGATAATCTGTGGTCCGTAATAGAGCCAAGGCTCTTTCTGTATACGCAGTTATTCATAAGGAGTAGGCTTATGTTTCATATGAGCCACCGATTCAAAATGGATAATTTCTTGAACAGTATTTTGATAAATAACTGAAAACAATAATGCCATTATTTTGATGTAGTCACAGCGAATTAATTTGGCAACAATACACCATCCTCGTCAAAAAACGTTTAGGACTATTGTTATTCAATTAACTTCGTGAGTTTATATTACTCTATTAAAATTGATCTTGGGCTTTAATTACCTGTTTTGTTCATTGTACATACATAAACTAATTTGTTATATTGATTGCGAATGGTAAATACAGTACGGGTTTCGTGATTTTGTATTCAAACTAACAGAGACCAATGGTCTTGTCATGTTGCATAGTGCAAAAGTCGTTTTCTTTCCATCTTAAAAGTATCCAAAAAACATTACTTAATTCAGAAACAAGTCCACCTTTTAAAATGAACGTTTTTGAAAACCGTAAATAGTAAATAAATAAATAAATAGTAAATAAATAGTGAATAGTAAAAGGGCATTAAAGGCTGTTTAAATGAATCAATTCGATCAGTGTTTCGTGTAAGATAGATAACTTCATTTGTTTGAAAGTTATGGTGAAAAGCATTAATTGAAGTATTTTGAATTGGTGGAAATACAGGTAAGCATTGATTATTCCACAGTTAGCTGCCATTCCATTAATTAATCGGAATGGAAAACTTTCTGATATGAATACGAAGGGTGAGACAAAATATGTTTTGTGAAAAATAATCCCATTGATTAATCAGATGATTTGCTAAAACATCCAAAGTTCATGTCTTTTGAACAGAACAAATGGTATTTGAAAGACTTTAACATTAAGATATGCTGTTATTAAGTTCCATAAACTACTTGATAAAGAGCTTTCTCGTTCAAACTTATGCATTTAGATTTGCAGGTTG
>UZAN01039770.1:89044-101883 GCA_900618425.1 Echinostoma caproni | reverse complement strand
CACTTGATCGTATCAGCGTCTTCTGGTCGTGTGTGGATCATGAAGTACAGACACGGTATACCTGCAACGTTGAACCGGTAGGTGGCGTGCAAAGAACAATGAAAACAACAATGCAATACAAAACTGTCGAAGAAGAAACTGATAATCAGTTTATTTGTTAAAGAGTAAATTTGAAACCTGAAGCTTTTCAGTCCCAGAGAAAACCCACTCACTGAGGTCGGATACTGGTAGAAATAGGTTAATGAAATAATTAATTATATCGTTCGATCGTTGGTACTGAACAGTTAAGTACCTCAGTGTATGGCACAGCCCCTAGTTTGGGTGATTTGTTGGTTAGAGCACAAACTTGAGATGAAAGACAGTTACGGGAGGTAACTTTTCTCACCCCGTAAAGTTGTCGCCAGAAAAATGGCCCATTCGAAAGCCGTACGACTGCAAACGCAGGTTCCGTCAGGAAATTATTTCTGAATAGTGCCGCAGGAGCACCGTACAGATGAATAGATTGATGCAGTATGTGTTACAGGAGGTTCGTCAATATTGCGTTCAGTGGAGTCCAAGGATTGGCAGTCTTCGAATTTATCGTTTTTATAGGTCCGATCTTCATATTGATATAACTGAACAGCAATCTGTTTAACTAATTATCGTGAACTTGTACCGTGAACCATCGGGTTAGGCGTTAGGCAGTTAGCGGCAATATCTGAAGCACAAATAATGTCTAATATCCTGTATCGGCCCAAACAAAATAAGTCACATTCTCCCAACATTTGAAGTTTCAAAGACTACAGAATAGAGGAAACCAACGAGCAAATTCAGGGAAACAAAAACCGTGCGATTTGCCAGTGAATTAGTTTTAGGTGATCTATCTTCAATATGTTAGAACCTTTTGTCTACTTTTATTTCTGCATTCAGTTTGCCCAACTGTTTTCTATCATCAAAATCATGAAAGGTGTGCATAAATGAGCTGTGTGGGTGGGCTTCTTTAAGATAAACAGTACCTTGCGACTTCAGTTGCAATACAAATAATGCAAATTCACTGTGGGGATTTGTTTAGATTGAGTGCCCAATTAAGAGCTTTTCATTGCTCTCTATGGAAACCATGATACAGGACCACCGTACATTTTTGGTGACGCAAATCAAGGTTTTCAGATGAATTAGTACCAGAGGGGTTTGAGATTTTCTGCCCAAGGAAACCCAATAAAATCTGTAAAAACGTACAGCTAAACAACAAATTCATTTTCAGTCTTCTTCGATCACGATGTACATCAAAATATACAGTGAACTTGGTTAATCACTGTTAATTCACGAGTCCTGGACAGGATTTATCCATTTTAATTCTGAGAAGTAATACATAATTTCCACAAGTTGAATAGACGTTTGTTCTGCCAGGAGTACACTCAAGCGATTGACCGTCGAACGAGTAGCTCAGGCGTAAGCTTCAATCCTGAGTTTAAAGTTTCATAGTTCGAGTGCCACTCAGGATATACACGTCGTGTACAACTGGAATGTATTGCCTATTCAATGCTCTCAATTGGTCGTTTTGTACCTTCCTCCACTTTGCATCACTTTTTGAAAGCAGAGAGGTGCTATTTTTTCACAATTTAGCTCAATCTTAGAATGTGGAATTAAGCCTTTCAAGATGTGAAACGTTGTCGTACGTTCAAATGTTCGATTAATCTTGTGTATTTTTCTGTGTGCGTTTGTTAAGCCGAGCTTAAGCGCTCGCTTCAAATGTCTTTGGTATGCACAGGCATGTGGACAGTAGTGTAAAGTGCAGTCATGCTCATTATCCCTCTGGTTATTCTACAGAAAACTTCTATAGTCGAGAAAGTTGAGGGTGCATCATATACATCGAGGTCTCAATGCATCAATCTCACTCAGAGATTATGAATCTGCTACAGAACCAGTTTTTTTCCAACTCTCTATTAGGCTATACAACTTGAAATACTGAAGGTATTAAAAACAAATTGCACGTAATCTGTGATGTTTGCATTTATTTATGGTTGTATTAGTGCTCTCTATGAACGTAGCTCGATAACGAATCATCCTTGAAAATAAAGCTGTTGAATGGATTGTTCCTCCCTAGGATTCATGACTTCTATTTTATCCCGAGCAACGACAAACATCTCTATATAGAACCAACACGTTTGTCAATGTCAGTAAATAAAGATGGCCTTTTCAGTTTGACTTATTTGTATGGTATTGACAAAGAGCGAATGCCAATTTGGTATTAGACAGTGCAAACTCGGTAATTCATAACTGAAAGTGAATAAGTATCGTTTGGAAACTGGAATAGAATGTATACTTTAGCCGATTGAAACGTTTCGGGAAGAAAATCGTTAGTTCCGTTTGTGTATTGCCCATGAACGTTTCAACCTTGAACAAGAATGAAATGCACATTGACTATGTTGTATTGCCCCCCCCCCCTTGCTTATCACACTAAATTTCATTTTTATCAGTCACTATAAAGTCAGGTAAATTAACGTTATCATTTCGAATCTCAACCAACATTCTTTGGATTCTTGAGATGTCACGAAACAGTGCAGCAACTATCTAAGCTAAAGAACGTTGCAGTCAACTGCCAAGTGGTCAATTGAGTAGTATGCTCTTGGTAAATTACTCAATACCCGGAGTTGGACGTCAGTTACGGTGGAGGAATTCGAGCTGCTTATAAAACCGACTCAGGTCGAAGAAGCCGTCTGGTGCCGCATAACATTTTAGTTCAATCTTATTTTACTCTGGTCAGGACGAAATTCACCGCATACACTAATGTAGCGTAAGATAGAAATACACTTTTAGCTGCTCACATCAAGTATCCAACTTATTCGCATGCAAATTGACCTTTCTAACACTTACACAGTCAGAATAACTACACTTCCAGAGTTCTCGATTTGACGGCCTAACCCTAATAGAGCCGTCTACAATAATCGTTCGTTTGATTCAACTATAGACTGAAAGTTTGCCACATGGAGACCACTTTACTTCACTGTGAAAGTTGTGGAATAGTGCAAGTTTCAACTTCCATCTCGAACGTTTACGGTTAGACACAGAGCCACAGGCAAACACAGCGAGCCATCAAAGCAAACTTCCCTCTAATGAAATTGGTCCTTATAAGAAAACTTCCTTTGACCAGTAGCGCTCCCCTAAACCAAAAAGATATTCTCCAATGTAAGCGCCAGTGCATGCTTCCCATTCGAAACTGTGATACATTCATTCACAGATTGCACGACTCTGCATGTAACATGCTCTTACCTCACGCAATTCTCTGTTCGTTTAGGATAAAGGAACACTGCGTTTGCAAGCAACAATTCACATGAATAAAGCTTGATAAGTTGCAAACGTTTCCAATTCAGTACGTTTGTATGCATTCAGCAAGGTTATTTCATTATCAGAGTTGGTTTAGTGCAAGATTTCTCGCCTATTAGTATACAGTTTTTATAAGTGTATCCTGTCTATTATTCNNNNCTATTATTCCACGATAATTTATTAAACAAAAGAATATTGCCTGATGTCCGAATCATAACAAAGTCACATTAAATGACGGATTGTAAATGTGAACAATAATTATAATTATTGTTATCAAAATAAATATTATTCATGTTCTTTTCTAACTCGGGAAGAAATTTCTAGACCGACTTGGTTTCAAATAGTGAATTGAGGCGGGACTCGTGGGGTAAGAAATTGCGGTTGCCATAAACAAGAATGAATTCCTTTATGATGTCTTTGTGGTTGACTGTCATTTCTCGAAATTACACGGTTGAATTTAAAAACCTACTGACGGCTTATTTATGTGTCTTTTGCACGCAGTTAAACGGAAATTTTGGATACGATTTGACGTTGCGTTCTATTTATCTTTAACCAAATTACGTCATTACACAATCAAAGGGAAGCGATTTATCAATTATGCTGTCATTCTTGCCAATATATCCGAAGTTTACATCATGCACGGAATAATTCTTCTCAACATAAAAACAAACCGCATCAGACGTTTATTTCGACCTGAGTCGGAACGACTTTCACCACCACAGTAAGCTCGTAAGTTGTAGATTACATATTTTGAGCCTCCGTTTCTAGCCAGTTTTTCAGTAAACCTCTTCTGAAAATTCCGTATGAGAAGCTGTGAATCATAGAGCTTTGATAAATCAAACTTTGCATTTAACATACACCCCCAAAGAAGGTACTTTCTCCAGCCAAACAACCTAACTCGATTTCGACGGAGTTTCGAAAGGAGAAACCTCACCCATGTCTAGTAAACACAATCAACTAATTGTTTACCCATGCGTGGTTAGAAAACGCTAATTAATTCTCATTAAAAACGGTGAGTCGTTTATACTCTGGTAACAGTTACTAAATCTTGCCCGTGTCTTCTCAGCTAAGAACATCATGATTCACAATGATATATTGTGGATTAATATTTGATGTTTTTTAGCGGTGTAAGTATACTTATTTTGGAATGAGCTAATGCCGGTTTATTGCTGTACGCGCTGGGTTGTTTGTGGCAAATTTAAACCAGTGGATCGGTTTGCCCGAGATGTTCCTGAGATATCGAATCAATCAGTCAGCATCATAAGGGTAAGCTGTAAGCAAGGCGCTTTAAATGCGCTGAACTATCACAACAAAATTGATGCGTACTATTCTTTCATTGTTTGTTAGAGCAGTCCACCCGATAAGTTGGGTTTTGATGCAAAAGACCAATTAGAGAAAACGGATTATGAAGGAACATGGTGACATCAGCGATATCAAATCTTATTTTGCCGTGGATGTTTCACCCATGATAAATGTTTTCTTTAGTACAGTAAACAAAACTCGATGATATAAAAGCTGCAGAGTCGTTCTATTCAGAAAATGGCAACAAAGAAGTGAAGTTATGTGAACACTGAACGGTTCTGGATTAGAATACATTTCGACCGGCACAACTATCTGTTCATTCATTGTGAGCGCAATTCACGTCCACAATCGAGAGGAGGAAAGATGCCAGCTTTGTATCGGAAAAGAAAACAATCTTGTTTCTGTTTGTGCTGATGGTTAGGGTGAGAACACGTGAATGGTGTAAGTTTCAAAGCTACGATTTTTCGATGGATGTACTCATACATGAATCCAAATGATAACGACTGTGGTAGAGTTGTAAACAGACCTCCACAAGAGTAAAACTATGATAATCTATGAAACAATCTTTGGTTCTTGTACTTTGCCTCACCCAGCTCGGTGTGACATAAACTGAAACCACAGAAATATTCTCACAGTTTTACCTCAATGGTAGTGACACTGTGACCATACATTCTTGAAGGGTTCCGAGAATAAAGTTGCTAAACAAAATTTAACTACAAAACAAAACGCACCCGAATTGCGTCTAGATTTTGCCACGATAGATATTCTATGGTTGATGAAATATCCAGATCTCAAAACACTAGCAAAATTCGCTTCAAAGCTTCCACGAGTAGAACCACATTTGTGTCGTATCTTTAAGGTGAAGTCAAGCGTATGTGTAACTTTGTTCTGACTGTTTAAATCGGACTGTTGCAGCTCTATTAAAGTAGAAAATACTTTCACTATAAACCAATAAATTGAGATAAATATATCCTTGCGAACAACAGATTGCTAAAACCAGTGATAAACGTTATATCTATGAACTTGTATTATTTACCAATATGGAATTGCATCCCCCAATCGGAGGAGATAGTACTCAAGAAATTGCATTGAAAATCGCATTCCCTCGACTAAAGCTCTATAACAGCATCGAGTTTTAAAATTTGCGAAGCACCATTCTCACCGATAATATACACCAATTCTAATTCTGTATCTTATCAAACTACACAATTGAGGATAAGAAAAAAGAAAGCCGTTTTGGATAAACATTTTGTTCGATTTCAATTTGAGAAACGTGATAAGAGAATCAATAACGATTCCCGCGTATAAAATAACCAATCTGTCTCGAGATTGTTGTAGATTCAAAAAATTGTTTGACACGGGTTCGCCCATTGTTCATGCAAGTTATTTCAGTAGTGCCCACTTGATCCATTGTGCTGTCACGTGTTTCGTATCGATCAGATGGACGGTTATAGGCAAGCTATTGAAACGGGAGCTCCTGTGAGCACGAATTAAATGAATGAGCATAATTAAAAGTATCAATATGATTTCTATTATTGCTCATATCAAACAAAATGAAAGCTGACCGTCTGTTTAAGACAACTTCGAGATTTCCTCACTGTGTCACGAATGATGGTCTACAACTTCTGACAATTGTTCCAAGATAAATGCCATATACAAAAAAACAAAAAAAATGAATTGTAACAGAAAGCACAGCAAAAAAATATAACGGTAATGATACCACCTTTGTCCACAACGTCGGTGACTCTATTTCATTAAATACTCAACCTTTATCACAAACAGTAGACAGCTGATTCATATTGAGCTTTCAGGTTGAAAAAAATCTTTAGCTTATCTTCTTGAAACAGACTTACTCGGTATATCACTTGCCGTTAGTTAGTCACGTGACCCAAAATGAAGAAGTTAATACTAATACAACTGACAAACTTGAATTATTCATAACCGGACATTTCAGGTATATTCTGTGCACATATGTCATGCTCACCAATAATGGCTGTGTGCGGGCGCAGTATTTTACCTCTCTGTTACTCTTTTTCGACTGCATTCACTAATAATTTTGCATTTGAATGAAATGGTTTCTATGATCTTCTTAGTCCTCTTCAATCAGACACTGCGTGTCTGATAGGAAGAGCAAACGCTCAGTGATATACAAGAGTTAGCTGTGAGTGAGCATGAACATTATTTTCCTATGTAAAATACA
The DNA here is from genome assembly GCA_900618425.1 of Echinostoma caproni. Taxonomy (NCBI): domain Eukaryota; kingdom Metazoa; phylum Platyhelminthes; class Trematoda; order Plagiorchiida; family Echinostomatidae; genus Echinostoma; species Echinostoma caproni. The sequence continues at coordinate 95,078 of UZAN01039770.1, read as the reverse complement.
AAACACCATCAGCTAATAAGCCACGGGAATTTACCCCCAAATTACTTGGAAAAAATGGAATACAAAACAATGCGCACAGTAATCTCGCTGGCCAAATTAATTTATGTTGATACTAAATACTGGAACCTGCACCAATGGAGGCGTTTTAACACTTTGAGCCATTTTGAACAGCCTGCACTGATTGTCTCATTCTTCGTAAAACTGTGATGTTGGGCAGTTGCACTTCAGTTCGATCGATACTATGCCTATCCGAGAGTGATCTGAATTAGAACCATCCTCCATGTTCCGGGACATAAGTTTCCAGTTCCCATCACCGAAATTAGATTCTTGTGTCTACGCGGGCAAAACCTGTCTGCTACAGGTGTGTGCAATAAAAGCACAGCTTTGCACCGCTTGTCTAGAAAAATTATTAAATAATTCATTATTGAGAACGTTTAAGGTAAAACAGTTTCCCTCATCTACTTCATATGAACCAGTCGGACTAACCTCGTTGAAGGGAGCGTTGTCAATTGAGATGTGACGCCAAACACTGGACTAGCACATAATTCATCTTATCCAATGGCACTCTGTCTGAAAGTGAAACTTAAATAACAGATGAATTTATCATTAATTCAAGTTCTGTATTTAAATTTTGATATCCAGGAATATTTTTCATTGGTAAGCTCCAGGATCATAGACATAAACCTACGCTTACTAAAGTTAATTTTCACCCAGAATCCCATTAGACGAAGTCACATTATAGTTTCTCACCATCAGTAGCAAAAGAAAACAATTTGCAAATTGACTTAAAAAAAGACATGTTTTATTATCTTTCCATATAATTTTTGTCCGCCTTTATCAGTCAAACTGGTACTGACAGTGTTTACGGAGAGATAAAAATTTAAAACGTCCAAAAACGACCAAACATTGTTTCTTGCCCTAATTGTTCAGTTAAAGAAGGGGAATCATTGACCGAGAACATAAATGTAACTGCCGGTCAAATTTCAAAAGGCACACCTGTAATGGTTTTCCAAATTTTCTCAGTTTGGCCGCAACCGGTGAACAAACGTGGAGGGAAAGTAACCCACTTGACCGTCACATGATCCATACCACCAGAGTTTGTTGGAGCTTTCAATCACACGAACTACCTGCCCGGCTCTGAAACAGGAAGAAGAAATACCGCTATTGTTATTTTGCTTTGACCGCGGCACACATTCAAACAGCCCCCGATCCCTCCCTACGCCCTCATCAATACTTCCTGCCTAACCTAACCACGATTTCGCATGATCCAGATAAAACCCTGTGCACTTTAGCTGGTAATTAGCACCAAAAGGACTCGCTGAAAAACATTTAGATGGTAATTTATTATTTATTGTTTTTTTTCTTAGATACAATACTATTAGTTATCCAGTTTTATTTTGAAAATGAATCAAAACTGCGCTCAGCTATTTGCGCCCATAGAACTGCAAAACATGCTTTTTACACGAGCTGTAACGTTTTTGTCTAACTTCATATTCCCGATGCATGTCCGTGAAGGCGTGAGAAAAGTATTCATATGTTTTGCATTCATATACGATAAATTTTGGGTAATAATATGAAACCCTAAGATGAAAGGAATATTTTGATTTTGATTGGTTAAATGAATGAATGGTTGCAAATTATCCCACGCCATCTAATCTTCATTTGAGAGAATAAACCATTGTTTTTAACTATGGCACTGCGGTGTACAAACTCACCGCAATGGAAGATCGTCTCTTCGCCTTGGTACAAAGTCGTTGATCACAAAGTATACATTTCCGACGGCAGACTGAAAAGAAAAATAATGGCATTTGAAGTGGTTAGTTAGTTCTATGCCCGAGGTTATTTGCGAACAATCTGAACGAGTGCATAGTAGAAATGAGAGCTGGTAGTCAAAAGTGTGGTCCACTTAAAAAGCATTTCTGATAAATCAAGGTCAACTAGGTCTAGGATCGTTAGCAACGTAAATACCGTTACCGTCAGGGATTTAGTTAAACCAGGACGGCTGATGATCCTGACACACTGGACAACTAAGGTCGTTTTGTAGTCAGTCGCTTGATTGTTTTACCCTTGGGGATTGAGACCTCAGTCTTTGGTCGCCCNCCAAACTGGCATCCGGTGATTTGTGTTACGGTCTGCAAGCTGCTTGTCCGCTGGCAAGAGGATGATTTATTTAGTTCATTAGGTCAACTCACCGTAGATCAGCTGGATACGAGGAACGCCAATACTGTCCATCTGATTCAATGCACGGGGTGATTTTAAAAAAATAGTACTACACGCTTTCCCAGATTTTTTAGACACATGAATTGGAACCTGTATCCCGTTCAGTTTGACTTCTTTCATTGGAACCGTTCTCCTAGTAGGTCATGGTAGATATATTCGGAAAACCCACTTGTAAACTAGGATGGAACACTGTAGAGTCTGCATAAACGCGTTATTCTGTGCGTGCCACTATCTCCATCTGTCACCAAAGCGGTGTCACATATCTCATATCATAACACCGGGCGGTGGTGGCCCGGTGGTAACGTCACCGAATTATCTCCCCGAGGATGTGTACGAATCCCACCAAAACCGCCTGACTGTACTGAATGGCAGCACTTTGATTGGCCGCTTCCCCCTGCCTAAAAATTGTAATCTGTATATTCAATAAAAGTAAGTAAGATGAAAACAGTAAAAAAGAATCGACGTTGAAACCATCGGAATAACTAAATCACATTTCGCTTAAAGGAAAACGGTAGTCTGGATCACCATGAACCACAATGATTACTTAAATACCACTAAATATTGTTTCTAGTCAGCCTAAGATGCACGTTCACTGTAACCCAAGCACATGTTTCTAACATTTTCTTCTTGGATTATTCCTTAAACTGATAGTAGTCTTTTTACTGTCTTGATGCATGTTTGTTCAAAATTCTGCAGTGACCTCACATGTCAAAATGATGGGAAAGCTGAAAGTTGATATTTGTAAATTAAACCCTTCAAGCATTCTGCCACATAATATATCAAAATCTATCTTAACATCTGCAATGTTTTATTACACTTGCTAACAGCATATAGAATTTTCGAAGGTTTATGAAAAATAACGGAGTGCTCCAGGGTCAGACGCTCATGAAATTGACACTTCTCACACCGGTATGGCAGCAAACAATCGTTTTTATCTAGGGAACGGTTGTGCACCAAATCCAACGTTTCCCTCCACATCTTTGTTGAACCAGTTACACATCAGTAACCTGCACCTAATCCGTACTGGTCAATACTCACTCTGTGATGTTTTCAATCTAATCGAATCACGGCATGAAGTAAAACGAATGAATGACGTTAGAAAAACAAAAATTGTTAAAATACGCTCACAAGAAACGACGATTTCTTGGTTGGGTAAAATCCCATATGCTTTACTTCAGCGTCAATAGAAATATATTCACTAAAACGCGGAAAGTTTGTTCACTTGTTAGTTAAACAAAATGTGTTATCCACTTGCCTCCCTATAAAATAATTGAGTTATTAAATCACCACCAACAATCGGCTATATTTCTTAAACTAGAATTGACTGCTATCATTGGAGATTTAACAAAAGTATCCACGCCCATTGATTACCAAAAATTTAGGCCCTCTTGAGCTACTCAAACTTCAACGTTTTAAGGATTCCAGTAAATCAAAAACGCGTTATTTTTATTTATTTATCAAGTACAGTTCGCTCGAAAACAAAACAAATGATTAGAAAATGAAGCTCGTATCAAGATACTAAATGCTCAATAAACCGATACTTCATTTATATATTATTATTATATTTTATGACTTACAAAGCAGTGATATCATCGCAAACTCACATGTTCTCGTCGACCATATGCGGAACTTGGATGATAGATGCTACTTGACGAGGAACCACCAACGGGAAATTTGGATCCAACTGATTGGCTCATGCTTGAGCTGGTAGGATATGGTTGATAGGTGATATTTCTCGGTTTGTGCTCATCCAAATTCGGTTGTGACTGGATATCCATGTGCCATTCCGGTGTGCGATAATGTGGCGGTTGCGTCGATTCTGATACACATGAACAAGTGAGCAAATAGAACCGTTCAGCCTGGTTATCATCAGTCAGTTGGGTAAACTGTTTTCAGATCTGAAAAATCCTACAGACCCTGTTTCCGAATTGGAGTTTGACTCCCTACCTGTTGACGATAGTAAAATAAACATTTGGCAACCGCATTGGTTCAATGAAATAATGATTTCATTACGGTACATTGCCAGAAGTAAGCGAGCAAGCGGACACACACTGTGCATATTTACTCTACGGTTGATGATGTAAAGGTTTCTTAATAATTATTACATCTAAATAACTAGAACGAAGACAGGTTGAATAAGAACACAACTACAACCAGAAAAATTCCAGATGCCTCGTTTGGTGTTGATTTAGCTAGTTCAGTCAATCGTGCACGGAACTTGATCCGAGAGATTAAGGGTCTCGATCGCGAAAAGCTCGGCAGTCACAAACGAAGTAAATGCTGCCAACCTGTTTGCATTTGTTAACCCGAATCGTTTTTTGGACAAACCAAACGTGAGTGGCATATGTGTAAATAATCTCTTGGACCTAATAAAGCTTTGTAGAGGAGGGATAAGCCATCGCACGGAGAAATGCAATCTTTTCGGGTGAACTACAAGGACTCGTATGCGTTTCATCTGGTAAGGTTCCGGACATCGGCGTAAAACGATGTTTAGAGTAGACCAGATTGGTACTTTTTCCTACATCGGGAATGAAATCGTAATTCCACGCACGTGTATGTGCACTCTCGGCTGCTGTTTATAGTCCGTCGCATTTTCAGGTACAGATCGCCAGTAAAACACATTTATATCTAATTCAAAATGACTACTGATACACTTTTCACCGTATGTAAAATTATTGACATTAGTGTGCTTCGACAAAATCAAGTGTTTGGAAACCTCATCTGTAATCATTCCAATGACATTTTAATTAGGTCTGTAAGGAGTTAACGGTAATTTATCGAGACAATGTATAATATGCTCTCTCATCATCTGCTCGAAAGTTAGTTTCCATCAAGCAATCAGAAAGCTGTTTCTTCGATGCGCAATGTAGAATCTCTTACTAACTCGCAAGTTTCATTATCCTTGTCACTTCTGGTAAAGACAAAGATTATTTCTCAATAAACACATACCGTCTGATGATTAACACTGGAACATGTGCGACCGAATGTATGTTTTTGATGGTTCATTTTATAGCCTCTACATAAATGCCTGTTATGCGTATGAAATTTTATCAGTATATCAACCAATGCGATTTTTCATTCAATAAGTTGGAAGCCAGTTGATTGGTTGTGAGGTAGAGGAGATGCGGATAATGAGGATATGGTGTATTATTCACCTATGGTAACCATTAATCTTGATAGATTAGTCTACCACAAATACCATCGTCGATCTCCGTCCTAGGAATATCTAAGGCTAGCGCAAGCTTCTTTTACCAGCAAAGTGCAGGCTAACGCACAGGCATGCTGATCTCTTATATCGGCAATGTTTTACCCCGTCAACCAGAAGGTAAGAACTTTATAGAATAGAATTCATGGTTCACTAGGCCGGTTTACATTCACCCAGTATTATGGCCTAGACCAAGGTTATTTGTCGTGCTGCTTCACCTTTTACGGTGCGAATCCTTGAGAATACGATTAAACGAACTGCTAATCATGCACTACCCCCTGAAACCTCCAATAATTTGTAAAAGCCCTACAATATGCAAAAATAGACAGGAATACAGTGTTCTCCTTAGATACTGCCTTACTATTTACCAAAGGGCGGCTAGTAAAATCAGGAAATTCCATCTGCTTATTCGTCCTATGGCAGAATATGTGTCCATGGAACTCTAATCAAGATCCTTTAAAAAGTTACGGTTTATATGTACATTAATCTTAACCTTTCTGGGTGACGAAGTGTATCATCAACAACAATGTGCCGAGCAATAAAACATTTATTTCCTAGCTACATAACATATGTACACCGGTATATAAGTTCCAATCAGTTCAATTTATG
>UZAN01039770.1:44734-58729 GCA_900618425.1 Echinostoma caproni | reverse complement strand
AACTGCTGGGACAGATGAATGACCGCTAAAATTCTGATCAAAACCCATCAAGTAGCGTGGGCTCAACTGATCACGTGTACGAAGCGAATCCGGTTGCACTGGATAACCGTCCTCCGCGAATGGTGAACTTGGTTGAAGGGATCTGTCCGAGTGTTGTCCAGTGTCACTTGAAGGTGAACCCAGATAAATTGGGGCGCGCAAATTGGTTAATCTGGTAAATCTTTCATCACCAATGCTTTCGTTTGATTTTACCGATGTCTGACGTTGTAGAGATTGTTGGATCCTATAATTAATTGGTCGACGGGCCATAGCACACCTTAGTCACAAAAGTTGCAATCCATAAAAGGGTTCAGCGAACTTGGGGAGAAATTGCGTCATTTTCTAGTCCCAGCGTTGGACAGTAATAATTTTATAATAGTCCAGCCCGGAAAATGGGTTACATAGCGCACACGAAAAATTTGTTCTGACCACGACTGACCTGCTCTTGTCCGATTGGTTCAACCCTTCTGATGAAGGTCACCTCTAAGTAGGAAACGTGATTGGTTGAAAGCCCAATTGAAGTCGCCTGACTTAAAGGCTAAGTTTGCACTAATAGTGATTTGACAGACTACTTGGTGAACGAAAACAATAAGGTGTGTTTACGGACGAGTGGTATCCTATCGTTTTCATGCGTATTTCGTTCAACTCGAGTCGCGATGTGGGCGAAAATTCGCATAATTGTAAAAGGAATCGAGTTCCGCATCGCACAGTTAACAGTAAAATGCGTTCCGATGTAAACCAAATCAACCGTTTAATTCGGCGGGTCGTGTTTTCAAGATTACCAGGCTAGAATCTACTTACTGATAAAAGCTATAGTTTGATATTTTTGTTCTACTAGCAAAATACATACAATTCAGTTTTAAACAGCCAGTTGTTATCATCAGACTTAGGTTAGTGTAAAAATTGGGTCTAAATACTGAGGAATAAAACTGACACATTGTTTCACTGATAATTTACACCGTGTGGTTCGTTCCAGAGAGAATGTATTCGAACAGAAAATCGTTGGAATTTGAAATTTACTGTTCAATTTTTTGTTTTTGTCGATGATCTCACATACTACTGCGTAAATCAAAAGGGGAAATATATTTTGCATTACTCCCCAGCATCTGAAAATCCGTTTGAGTTTGCATTATTCATAACACGTTTAATCAAAAGTATTTGCTTTCTGAATTGTTTGCTTGTACTAATCACTTATTTGCAAAGTGGGTTAAGAATTGCATTTTCATTGAAACACAGTTCCTTCCATCCTCATCCCCATCCCTGATCACCTCAAAGGTAAAATGAATTTGCATACTGTCGTGGCTCTTCCATAACAATTGATGAAAATTGATTCCAGAGATTTTGCCGATTTTGCTGAACAATTTGAAGTAAATGCAAACCACTAGCCTTATATCTGTCATTGTTTATTCCCCTCCATTTATCAGCGCGTACCCATCTCATTGCTTTTTCACAAACCAAATGCATTGTTATGGTTAGTTTGTATCGGTCTTTCGAGAAAAATAATTACAAGTGAAAACGTCATAAATTTAGTTCAATAAATGTTTAATTTAAATGAATATTTGGCAGTGTGATAATTTCTTCCAGTAGTGAACCGTTACTGTGAATCTACTGCATGCCTAAATATGATGGTTATGTCCGCTCTGCCAAAGCCTAGGCTGAAAGCGATGACGGAACATTTGAAAGGATTTCTGAGTCGGAAACCTTTGTCAAAATATATTTTGTCACGCGATTATCGAAATGACCGCTGCATTGACAGCACACAGAGAACTATTTCCAGTAAATGGACTATAAAAGGGATGTTCTATGCAGTGAGTGAGAAACAGGAGGATTGGAACACACCGGAACACTGTTTCATGAAGTTATTTATTCTAATACATGTATTTGGAACGCAATTTTAGAAGAAAGTTTGTTTCCGGCACTGTACATTCTTGTCATTAAAAGTGATGTCCGAAAATGGAGTCTCGGGTTTCGGGAGGCCTGCAATGAATGGTTGGGTGTGCCTGAGCGGATACGTGATACAGGTGTTAGCACGTCTGTAATACGTTCGAAGGCACGCACTGAATATAACTGAATGTATCTGTCTCAATCGGTTTTTCTCTCTCCGTCACTGCGTTCAATGCACTATTCGCTCATGAGCACGCAGGTCATCATTCATTTTCCCGGAGTTCATAAGGTCACATCTCATCCACTTCGACCAACTTTTCCCCTATGGGTACCCGATCACATGCATCCCGACATCTTCCCCAAAATTGATTGTGAACCTGTTTTCAGCAAAATATGGGAGTATTGCATTTTTGCTTTTCTTACCATTGATAATTACTCATACGACTACCGCGTATTGGGTTGCGCTCCTTTACTGCGCGCTTATCTGAAAACAATACAGTACTACTCTTCGTAATATAACAGCAAACTCGTAAATTTGCTCAACTTTAGGCCAACAGTGCGTTCCTTTCTAATCGCTATTTTGTCGGTTAGACATACGACTCCACATAAACGTCTATTCAAGTCCGAACTATCTGCACTATTGCTAATTGTTCTCCAACACGGACCAAACATGCTAACCACTTTGAACCCAATCGCATTTAGTGTGCACGAGATTGCCTGGAGGGGGGGTAATCTCTCATCTTCAGAAATATTGCGGATGTAATGTTTTTTTCCAAATCCACACAATTTTTCAAAATACAATAAAACTCCCCACCCCCAAATTGGAAATCATAAAATATGTGAAACATTTGGCTTCCAAACAAAATACACGGCATTGGCATTATTTGAAGATTAGTGAAAAACTTCCTACATATGAAGATAATCCGGTTTGAGGCCCACTAATCCGGAAAAAAAACAATATTTGTTAGATAATGGAAACCCCCTTTCGCCTCCCTCCTCTGGCCTACATCACGTCCGACACTTAGATGTTCAGTAGGAAGATGACTTGGTCTAGTCAGAGTTTGATGAGGTTTCCGCAGTCCTTTGTAACCGCAGACAATCGGCGTTTTAGTTCACAGTCAAACTGGTGCAGTTACGCATTATTCATTGCTGGATGCTGTTCCTCTTGTTAATATATTTTCCGTATGTGTAAGCCAAATTTAGCAGTATTCATTCTTTACCAGTCTGTCGAATCTTAGTAATAAGCATTTGAGGTATTTCCGGCCAAAATATCTTCCACTGGTGTTCAGACCCGTTAAACAAATTCATATTCTATAAATCAAATCCAAGTTTGTTAGCTTCAAACAATTAGAATGAGATCAAAGTCAATCCGACTTCCTGGTTTTTCATGGTTTGTTTCAAAACAAAATTTAAAAAATTGTCACAGTTCTCTGTAAATTGAACGTTCCCTCGAAATAGCAGTTTAACAAATAAGCAACAAATCAGCAAACAGCCATCTGGAAATCCTGCACACCCTTCCCTTTTATCCCACCCGCCCACACACACCAAGTAAAACCCGATGCTCCAGCAGTTCAACGATGAGGTTAATGAAATTGGACAGTTGAATCAAAAATAAAAGCAGAATGAACATGTGTGTTGAGATCACTTTTCCTGTTGGTTCATACCACTGCGTTGTACATTCGAGTGATGTGATAGGGCGCCCACGTGTAACTTTTAAGCAAATTCCACTTTTTTATTCCATCTTCTCATAGCCGACTGACACTCATATCAGCAGAGGCTAAATCATGCTGGTAAGGTTGTGAGTTGAATCAAATTAGATCTCAGGTATATAAATCAACCATTAAAAGTTGTATTTGAATGGTTCGAACCAACCTTCTCGGAACAATTGAGTACGAATTTTTAACCCTTAAATGTGCTTCTATGTTCAATTCGCAATCCCGGATATGCAACTAGTTGCCGAGAAATTCAGAAACAAATAGAACAGAGACCGAAATAGTTATCTCAGCCAAAAGCCCCACCTCATGCATTTGCGTATTATAGGCACCGATCACCCGTGGGTACATGAAAACCTGAGAACAAACGTTTGCTTCCGACAGGGTGTATTCTCGTACCGTATTGAGTGGATTCTGTAATTTTCTAGAACAACTTGAGATAAAGAAATAGATTGTTCTCTGATATTTTCAATGTATAACCTGAACGTCAACTAGCAATTTCCGAATACTGAATGGTGCTCAGGAAGCGCTTGAATTGAGCCATCTTGTAGGCAACAATAATTGCGCAATAGACTCACTTTAACTTATGCAAGAGAACGAATGAAAATTATCATTTAGTTCAGATACTCTCTCTCTGACCAAGAATAAGTTAACCATTATTACAAAATTAAAGATATATTTGAGTTTTTTGCAGAGAAGCAGTTTATTGCCCGGGATCCAAAAAAACGTTTCCCGATGATTCGTGTATACTTAGACCCCCGGGTGAAGTAATAAAACCCCATGTATGCTTTCAGTAGATAGGGACAATTACGCGCTCTATTGCTTTGATGCACTTTTCATGCGGGGGAGAAAAAAACTGTGTGGGAATGCCCCTGCCCTACACGTGTGGGATCGCAGTTGAACTAGTTTATTGCCCCGTAAGATAAATGGGAGGTAAGAGGAAAAACACACAAGCGTCGCATAGGTGCACAAAGATTGTCTCGTTGCAAATATACGGCAAGTAAATTAAAGTAGATTGCGATGACTCCAGAAAGTGATCGGAATAGTGAAAGGATTAGTTATATCCTTGAGTAGAGAGAAAATAGCATTCAGGAAAATTGATGACTTCAGCCGTGTCCCTCTGTCGAGCTAGCCATTATCGAGTATTTTGTGATTAATTTGCTCGAAAAGGATTGGCGGTTGAATCAAAGAAAACTCTACGTGTTGTTTGATCGAACTATTGGTAGTGATTTTACATAGCGTGAACAAGTTTTACAAATCGTTTTTTTTATTGTTTTTTTAGCAGAAACATTTCATTAATTCTGCGAAATTCCTCAAATTTCATTTACATTTATAATTCTAAAATCAGTTTTTAGATAGAGTACAAAAGTGGTTCGTCTGTAGAATCGTTTTACTCCGGATACAGATATAACCCACGTTTTTAAGGTTGCGTTTATGTACGTTAAGAACGTAATTCCGTAGGTGAACACTCGTTTACTAAAGACTCATGATCCTGCCTATGCATATCGTTTAAGGATACATTTTCAGTGGGGACAATTTCACACAGGTTATTCAGGATGGGGAGATGTGATGGGTGAGTCCTGTGTCTGTGTTTGACTGAGATCAATTGAGCTTAGAGTGTTGGTGGCGATGGTCATAATAAAATAAAATAAAAAATGAGTATCTATTTACTTCCTTTTTCTATTTATTGAATAAACCAATGTGCAGTTAACTTTTAGGAAGGGGGCTGCGGCCATACAAAGGCTGCCTGGGGAAAATACAGATATAGAGAAGGCGGTGGAGCCGTTTGAACCCGGGATGCCCAAGTAACTAATTGGTGATCTAACCACTTGGCCACCACCGCCCAACTTGGGGCCTGGGTAAGTGAAAGTCTCGGGGCAAGTCGCTTTCGCGCGCCTGGTTCTGGTGAGAAAGGAAATTCGATTCAGATTTGTATAGAACGAGAGCGCAAGATCTTGTCTGACAGTAGGACGAAAAACTAACAAAATAAGTACGCTTTCAAAGAAAGTGGTTCCCCGAACGGTTCATTGGGAAAACCTGTTAGGAGAGGACATTATCGGCACCGGTTCATCAGGTTCGCGAGAAATTATTCACTTGTTTACCTTTTCAAGGAGACGCGATACGTGATCTCCGGAATAAACGCCCGACGCGTGCAGTGAAGTGGATCCACAACAAATCTTGATTATCTTGTATGTTCAGAGGCTCGCCCATTATCCGAATCAACCACAGAGGTAGGCTGCATACGTTGGCCAGGTGTATCCTTTCATTTCACCTGTTCGCGAGCTTGGCAATTTGTTTGCAAACGTTTCATCACTAACCGAGGTGACATCATCAGTGCCAATTCACAAGCACTGATGATGTCACCTCGGCTGGTGATGAAACGTTTGTAAACACATTGCCAAGCTCGGCGAACAGGTGAAATGGAATTTAAATCACCCGAGCTACAAGAACCAATTTTCAATAATCTGTCAACAGGTCTATCTTTATTTACTCCTTCCGATGCGTCTGTAATGCAAAGTACATTAACCGAACGTCAGGGCAACTACCCCACCAGATGAAGGAACTCCGTCCAGGCTGGTTAAGACAATGAAACACAGGGATCATATTAAGCGCCATTCGTGGTCATCCATAGTGACTACAAGCCATCAAATTAAACCAGAATTCGCGTTCAGTGGGATCCATCCTATGCTTCCCTAACCCATCTAAGGCAGTGCGGTTGCACTCACTAGCTACCGCTGAGGCGAACATTTTTCACCTTTTTCGAACCAGAGCTATGCGCACAATAGCGCATGATTCAAGCTCTCTATGGACCGTGGCCGCAAGCTGATCACAAACATCACCACCATCCCTAAAATACGCCAATCACAGTCGATCTCACCGAAACACAGTCACAGAAATCAGCCCTCCGGTCTTCCTTTCCGAAATAACCTTTCGACCCTGTTTGAAAGTGTTCATACTAATAACAAATATGTACAGGTAGGATTATGATTCATTCGTAAACAATTGTTCCCCTTCAGACGGGTGTTCTAATATTCCATGGGTTTAGTTTCGAAATGGTCACTCTCTTTGTTCGATCGGAGAAAATAGACGCCATTATTGAGGAACCTAACGAAGGCTGAAATGGTTAGCAAAGAGACATTCTGAGATCGCTTTGAATATCTTATAGTAGTTAACTCAAGTTGAAATGGAACAGCTTGGGACTGTGAGAGATATGGGGTTTGTTTTTGACCCTTGAATGTGCGTAGAGGAGTAGAACGGACTATGCAAAGATTTGCATCTGGTCTTGGCTAAAATAAAGCAACCGCTCGGGCTTTAATCATTGGGGATACTATTTTTGAGTGCACTTTCGTTATTAGTGTACTTTAAAGTGTTAAGGCCAATCCACGACGCAGAACCAATTACGTAAGTTCCCTTGAGAACCCGCTTATGACATAATTAAATTCCCCAATCTCATACTGGAGTCAGTTTGTAAACTCGTACTTTTCAGAGTGGCTTAGTTGGATTATAGAACCTCAACCATGGGCACTCATAGAGGTTATCAGTCATTAGTTTATCAGATTGTGGCAAAGATTATCCGAACTCAAGTTATTTGGTTCGTCCACACACGCGGGCTAAGTCGGTGTCCAAATACGCACCACTTGGTTGTGAGGAATACAAAAAAAACACAAATTGTTGTTTTTCTGGCCTAGATTCTTTGTAAACTTCAGCATTTTATCGGATTCTTCTAAAATGAAAGTGCATAGCCACTTCCGCTCTGATGTCGGCATCACTTTTTATGCTGCAGTTCATTACCAAACCAATTCTGCGTTGATTTTTGGCAATTATGTGACTCACATTCCGAATGTCTATTGAAACCATCTCGGAACGGTTCTTTTTCAGTATTCAAAGCCTATTATCGTATTCATTTTATTTCGGATATTTTCCATATGTTTTCAGTATTCTTCTAAATTTGGTTATGGACGCTTAGCTCTGCCATTATGCCAAGGATCATGTGACCAGCATTCTCCATTTTTGTTGATTTTGAGCAACAGACATGCAGTTGCATAGCATTAGTTTTAATGAGAACCAAAACTAAGTTGGGAACAGCTTAACTATAATTCCTCTCCTTTATACTGTCCCATTGTCGTTAGATGGAACAAAGAATGAAGTAATTCTGAAGAATCAGATGCACGGCTTTATCTTGCCATTGGCGATTATCATTTCGCTAGGCCATTTGTTTGAGCAAGCAAAATGTACAAGGCGGAAACAACGATGATTGTCGTGTCGATATATGCTAAACGCAATCTCATGAATAATCCATTGACTACAATCTGTCCACACACACTCACAAAAAGAGAGAAAAAGAAAACAAATAGAACTTGATTTACTTGGACAGAGACACCAGCTAGCACGATGCTTGCTCGACGTATTTCGTCACTTTTCCGACAAATATCGTCTTGCAGTTTGCAAATTGTTTCCAGCGATTGACTCTCCGTGTCTGTGCTGAAAGCAAACGTGTATGGGTGTGAAAAGGACGGTCAGACAGGGAACGAGATTGGTAGCGGTGGAAAGAATCACTGGACAGCTATGACAATAGTGTGCAATTCGCAGCTACTCAAATGTGAGCCATAGTGGCAAATCAGCGTTCCAAATGATTTCACAGTTCGACCATTTGACAGGGGAAAACAAGAATGTGTGATAGATTGAATCATGAAATAGTATTTCCGCAAAATAAAACATCAAACGTTCGTTTTGAAAGCTACCTGACTTTGCTGTCTATTCCTACAATGATTTAATGAAATTGTCCCATTTTTCACTGTGTATTCCCCAGAGCAGACGTTTGCTGTCTTATCACCTTCAAAACAGATTTCCCCCTACACATATTACCATACATTTAACTCTAATGTGTTTTGTCTATCATCACTTACAGTTAGGAACGTTAACCTCCCTCTGTTATCTCTTTAGATCAGATAGGAGTAGCTAGACAGAGATAGATCGAGTTCCGTGAAGAAACGGGACACAAAAACAGAACTAACCCTAATTGGAATAACTTTATCAAATGTTCGCGGAACAAAACGCAAAGTAGTATTTACTTACATGAACAGCTCCCACCAACCATGGCTTCAGGAGTATCGCTCCCATAAAACTATTCAGCAAAGTAGGCAATGGGCAAATAAATTTATAATCACTATAAAGAAAAATATCTACCACGAATTTCGCACGCCCAACCGCATGGTCAGAGAACACTAAAAATGATGGACGAGAAATGTATTATTTATGTTAGGCAATGTTTGGGTGACAAATGTTAGCAAATCAAATGAGAAGTAACTTGAGCCCGCCTAGCGCAAGAAAATATTGTATATTTGTTATACATCAATTGGAAAAAAAATAAACGCTTGTGCATGTCAGAAAGCATCAAATCTATCGTGATTTGCCGCAATTGGTAATACAGCACTGAGTCGATACAAAAAATCACGAAGAGGAGTTTTATGACGTCATGTTAGGAAGTTGATAGTTTTGCACTTTTTATATTTCTAGTACGGACGGAACATCATCACAATAACTTTTGTTTTTCCATTTTGTGTAAATTTATGAATTCACACGACAAACAAGAACTGCATTCCGTAGAGATGTACTCGTTTAATCTTGGTCATATTCCCTTGTATTTCTAATCAACGATATACCTGAAGGCAGTGACAGAGACGATGTATCTGAATGTTTTTTCTTATTCTTGATTAGAGATATTTTGCCCTCATGCAATGGAAGCACAAATGATGCACGTCTTTATACTCTGAATGAGGCTCTTCCCTCATCTGAACATTTCGAATCCGACATGTAATCGGCAATCGAGTCTGACACCCTAACTCTTTTCTCGACTATCAGCCATTCTACAGTTGGTGTTCTGACAATTGCATTGTCTTTCGGCCAAAAAAAGTAGCACAAAAGGCCGAAATTGAATATTGTGTTAGCTCGGAAGCGGTTAGCAAAGAAAGTATGTCCCTATGTGGACACAGGATTCAAGAGGATGTTGTCAGCAAGCATTTCAAACTGGTATCTTTGAATGTTAGCTTGATAAAACCACCAAACGTTTAGCAACTCTCTTATCGGCAACACCTTGTTTTAAGGAAGCCGAAGAAATAGGATTTTCTCGTCCACTTGAGTTTTTATTCCTTGAGACTGGATTTACCCAGAAGATGATCCAAGAACTTATTAGGATATCTCTTTTTGAGAGTGTATTTAATTAGTGTTATTGGCCCATTGCAAAAAGAAAACCACACATCAGATTTGTCAAATAATATACCTGCAGAAATTGTAATGCATCTTATTCCTTGCAGTTCACCGTGAAGTGGTAAACGAAATATGAAAAACGTTATTCTATATCACATACAGTCGATAGTTATAATGAAATCTAGGCACATGAAGCTTTCGGGCAATGGATGCAGATTTCCCCTTTGTTGATTTGTTAGTGGACCAAAACTTTGTCTTCTAGTACGAAACCAAAACTCATGTTTGTACTTGATTATAGATCTATTTAGAATGGTAAACCATTAATTACTGCAGTGCATTGAAAGTATTATTGTGTAATCGTTTTGTTCTGACAAAAATGTAGCAGTTTTTTTTCATAATTGGCGGATACCAGTCTCAATACAAATCGGTGTATTGCTGTAATACAGTGTACGGCTGGGTAGTCACGCAGTTCGATCTGACACTCGGCATGATAATAAACTCTTTTGTTAAACAGAGGCTCAACTATCTGCTAATCTACTCGATCGGTGGCTGATGAATAAAAACTAAACTAAACTACCGAAAAACCTGCAGAAAATGTTCATCCAAAAAAAGAAACCGTTCAGCTTTTTGTTTATGATCTGCACACAGTATCACCAACTGTGCGATCAGACAACATCAAACTTATCACCGGTTCTGAATGTTTTCCTTCACGATTGTTTCAAGCGCGTCCTCAGTTTTCACCCGTCAGCTTCATGAAACAGAGCCGAATTTCATCCACTAGCTTCTGACAGGGTCGGATGCAGTTGATCGCTTTTATAGTCACGTTTTATTCTTGAAAATGGGCTTTGTATTTTACGAATCGACAAACGTTTGTACTGCCTACTCGTTCGACCTTTAGCCAATCAGTTCCTTCATAAGAGGATTTTCTGCCACATACATAGGAAAGTGCTTACCACGCAGTCACCAAACTAGGTGTAGTTGACGCCTATGTATGGTGCATTGCTGGTACCGACGTGTTAGCAGGACAATGTATACAATGCTCACAGAGAGTTTGACAAAGAACTCAAAGTCTTATCAAGGAATAAGTTTATTTACTTTATTTTCCAATAGGAAAAGGACATTTATCAGAGATTCGAAATCGAGGTTGCACAGCTTAAATCACTAAAACCTAATTTTCCATTGCTATCAAGTAAGCCAAAATTCCAATTACCATCATTGATTAACGTTTGTTAGTTAAACAATTCGCTTGTGCAAACAGCTAATATACCTTCTTGTAAGTTTTAACTGATATCTTGCTCTCGTGCTTTTTGAAGACGGTACTTTTTATAACTTTTTTTCAAATTGTGCAAATGGATGTTTGGCAGATTTGATTTTTGTATGGCGATTTTGAAAAGTTCAACAGCCTCGGTGGAATTCGAACCAACGCAGGGATGCCGCCTACGCCTTGTGTGTGCACGCTCTAACAGCTGAGCTACGAGATCACACCGATAGCACTGATCTTTTCACATTCGAATTACCCATCCACATTACAGAGGCATATGGCATCCACCAATTAGCATGTAGGCTGACTACCCCGACGGGTTTTCAAAGTGCCAAACATTCAATTCAAACTTGCTAGATTACTCAAGCATGGAAAACCGTTTTGTTTGGATGTTAACACTTTTCTCAGGTACGTACCAGGAATGTTTGTTCATAAGAAATAAGCACATTCAATACTACTTACCCCGACCCCCAACCGTGAACGGCATTTTATAAATGTAGACTAATAATTTAGAGCTAATCTTAGATGTAAGGTAAAGGTTTTTCAAGGTTTCCTGGATTGTGCTGCGCTCACTTATTATTGATGTATGAACAACACGGTAACTGGTACTGAACAGTTTCTTAGGGTCCAATGAAGCAATTAATTTAATTAAAAATGATCGATGAATAATTAATATAGATAACTAACTCAAAATCCAACTCATGCAGAATGCGATTTCGCAATTTCGTGCCAAGATTTAGCAAACTGCTTTAATCCTGCGATAATTCAGAATTATCCTTTCTTTCACTCAACCTAAAGACGTGAAAGTACAATAGATCAAGTAACTGGAGAAAAATCAATATGTATGAGTTATTTATCAAAAATATTCAACTACATCTTTTGATTGGAGAAATTATAAAACGGTTGATCCACGTTTAGAAACCTACCCAGGCAAAAACGAAATTTCATATAGATTTGAGAATACTGCGTACAGTCAAAGTGAAACAGTGAATCTACCTGATTTGCAAAGTTACATTGTGCTTTGGATGTCGGTGTGAGATTCTAGGTTCTATCCCCCGTGTTACATCAATGAATTAGCCACGCTTATGAGAAGCAGCATACTCTGACAACTGTGAAAATCTTTTCGCTTTGCACTTTTCATGGTTTTGCGTACAAACGATATGCAAATTACCAGAAGTTTCACAGATGAGGTTACCTGGCTTGGTTACAAAACGTCAGGGAACAACACTTTCAGCTCGAAGAACACACCATTACAAACATCCACATTTAGAGCTATAATCATTCTACAGTATTTCCATGCCGATACATTTTCTCGCAATTTAGTTTCGTTTTATATCTTCGAACACAAAGCGTTTGTCGGATGTTGACTACTCTTATAAGCAATATTATTATTTTGGTATTATGTCATGCCCAACTTCGTTTCTTGCCGTTTGGAAGACGTTACGTGAGGTGCTTTCTTTCATATTCCTCTGTTAATTCGTCAGAATATTTGCTTCGGTTTCATGTCTCACTGCTCCTTCATACTAAATAAACGCATACATGTATATCTTCTGAAAATTTACTCTCGTTTTTCACCGTTTTTTCATAAATAATTGAAAACATCAATGCAAAACGCAACGAACTACCTGCTAGTAGTCATAGCCAAACACAAAACCATTTTCTTTTTCGAAAAATAACATAGTGAGACAAGCTAGCCCCTCATTGTTATCGCAAAGTGACCTTTTAAAGAACATTTATTTATGCACTAGGTTGGGAACGCCGTAAAAGACACAATTAGGCGAATATTTTCTAGACGAAACACTACATAAGGTTTAATGTGCGAATTGTTATTGATAATATTCCTTATTTATTTATTATGTAAGTAATTTATAGTTGCTTTCTTTATTTGAGAAAGTGTGATATAAGAGGCAGCAGAATGGAGGAATTTCAATCTAGTGCGCGGTGAATTTAAACGCACATATAGAAAAGGAATGAAGCATGCTTCGAGAGACTGGGTGTCACTGCACAGTTGGGCTTGTTTCATTTCATCACTAGTGCGAATTTTCCGATCCATCGAAGGATCAAACTGATCAGACTGGACGCGAGCACACTAGCACAACTGGTCATCAGCTAGCAGATAAGTTGGTTTAGCTTTGTCCCAAAGCGACATAGTACAACGGAGAAGCACAGTGTAATTTTGGTACACAAATTGACCACGGACCGTCCCTTAATAGCGAATGACCTCGTGAGGTGGTACGATGTGTAGTAAAAAACAAATATCAAAAGGGGAAATGAAACAAACTTATCAAAAGTGATATAGTAAAAAAAATGCTTGTCACAATGGGTACTGCTGCTTGAAACTAGCAGTCTGATACCATCAAATGACCCCTATAATTGTCAGTGACACATTAAGCGGGTGTGAGTACAACGTACCGAACCATGAGATGCGGTAATCACATCTCGTTGGTAGCTGCTCTTTAGCCAGTTCATCTGCAAAACTTCAGAATTACTTGAGTTCCAAGCACAGTTTAGCACAGGTTTATCGTATCCTCTCACAGCGAAGTATAAAATTGCTTCCATTACTTTAGATGTATATTATGTACCGTTCAACAGTCATATTGTTGAATTTATACCCGGATTATAATCTTCCTCGGAGTCACAATAATGATTTTTAATAGAACCCAATTTGAGAGCAACAAAAGCGTGGCGACCAAACTCGCTTTAAATTACTCGTAAGTGAGCCGTTACATAACGTTTCATAGGAATAAGGAAAGAACCAAAAGGAATGAGCGATTCGCATCGTACTGTTTCATTTCTGGCTCAAAATGTGTGTGCGTGTGTTTGTGTGAAATTGATCATAGTGTCAAAAGTTCAAGTGATTGCACAAGTGTTAGGGTGGGTAAAATGAGCCAG
>UZAN01039770.1:33620-44174 GCA_900618425.1 Echinostoma caproni | reverse complement strand
AGGTTGTTGTGAATCCGATTGCTGACGGTTTCGGCTGTTCTTCATTACCTAAATAACACACCTTACAATTCCGTCGTAACCTGCTTATCACATACACCGAGATACGAACATACCACGCTCTTAAGTGGCTTAATTGTTTCGGTCCTCAACCAAATCCGGCGGTGTTCGCTAACGCGATCGGATAAGAGTCAAGTCGTGCTGCCAATGAACCCAAAGGTGAATTAGTGTGCACAGAATGAGGCTATCACTCTGCCCTTCGGTCAGATCTGAAACATTAAACCTTTAGTCTAATTCCCTATGTGTTGTTGTTGCTAGTCATGTGTAACGTTATATAATGGCATGATTACGAGTAACTAAGAATGAGCTTGTTCGCAATGTGTTCTGTGGGACTGTTCAAACGTCTGGAACCAAGTTCGCTTGGATAACTTCAATGTGGACCTTCAATTATCCGCACCATCTGAAGCAGGGCATGAAGGTCCCTATATTTAAGAAATAACATGAATTTGGTTGCTTGGAACACAGATTCACCTGCCGACATGTATACAGTTGGCAGTTCCGGCTAAATATCAACCTCGTTAGATGACAAGTTCCTGCCGTGCTTGGTATCGAAGTGCTAACAACTTCTGTTGCGAATTTCTTGTCACAATACAATGCACACAACCGGAGGACTCCCTACGGATAATGGGACAAGAGGCTCCATGTTAGTGAAACCGTCCCGTTCAAGCGCGTAGGAGCGACCTGCGTAAACACTTAAACATTATGACCGCCATTCCGCAGTTGTGTTAGGTTTGGCAGGTCAGTTGTGTATTCACTTGCCTCGGTTGACTAGAGACGTTCCTGTGTCCTCTATTCTGCTTTCCGCCAAATTCTATTTTGTGATTGGTCCAAATCAGGTGTGCATTTATCTGCCGCTGTATTATCTCTAGTGTTTAACCTAGATTATCTATGTGTATGAGTTCATTTAGATAAGAATACCACACTTAAAGAAGCATAGAATTTCCAGATAAATGTGGTATTTTGAAGGCTGAATTCAACAAATCGTTAGAGTTCTACTCCCTATAAGGTTAAATGTTTCCGTCTTTGAGCATGCCTTGCATTTGTCTTCGAACCAGCTCTCTTATAATTCTCTATACTTAGATATGAACCTCGTCAGTTACCATTTCGCCACGTTTAGGTTTTGTGGATATTCCGCGGCAGCTACGTTGAGCAGACTGCTTTTTATTTGATTTCATCAAAGCACTGGATTTTTCAGCAGCATGATCTCGTTGTTTGAACTGTTGAATATACTGGTACATCACCGTGTATTTGTGAACGTCAAAAGTCGTCATCAACAACTCATTCTCTCCCTACATACAACGATAGTTTTGGATCCATTGCAACATCTTTATTTGAGATTATTCAAACTATTACTTAATCGGAAGGAAAATATAAGGTTGGGGCAATTGGAAACCAGTTCGAAGCGGTTTCATGAAGGTTCACAGCTATTTCAAGACAACAAATCAACTAATGAACTGAGAGAGCATAACCGCGGCGAAAAGCTAACTAATCAAAAGGCAGCGAACGGACGGAATCGGTCAGTGAGATTGATGAATCATAGGGCGCTAATCGAAACCTTCGAGGAGTATTATCTAAGCACGGACATACTGCACGCGACTCCCATAGTTGGACTAGTGAAGGTGCCCAGCAGGGCTACGAAATTAGTGCCAACAATGCTACCAGCTAGGAGAACGATTTGCTTTTAAAGTGCTGGTCTACTGAGGAAAATAGATTTTAGTTGGTTAACAGGAACGTAATGTGATTGGTTAAAATAAAAACTCCTGAAAACCCCTTGAGGTTCAATCCTGAAACAATTCATTTTGAAACATTCAGATGACAAAAATGCATTTACAATTCTAGATTATCCTATTTGAATTCCAGGACAATGGTATTGGTCATCAATCACTATTATCACCATCATCATCACCACCACCACTGCTAAACAACTTTGGTCCGAAACGGATCGATTTTTCCGACCATATAAATGACGATAATCGCGTTGCGCCCAGTTGACCTTGAGAGGTGAATTCTGTTACGTGTATTCCTAACTGCTGTAAAATATAACCCCCTTGGTAAATTGCAAGTTAGTTTAATTTTGAATCGTTTTTAAATCTCACTGAACCATTAGGTTCATGAATTTCACCTTTTTTCTCTCTTGGAGATTTTCCCATTTTTACAACCATTAACAAAGCACTTTCGTGCGCCGGTTTTGGTTGCTGTCTTTTGGCCGCCCATTTGGATAAAAGAGTANGCAACTCGTCCCAATAAATGAACTCCTCTCCATCGGCGGTTCAAACCCAGGACTTGATTTAGCTCACATTCGATCGTCTCATGCACCCGTTCGCGTGAACACACGTGCCCAGACACATTATAATACATGTTGAACGCAGAGTGTTTGTTATTCTGACAGCTAAATAATAACAAGTACTATAACTACTTCGTTTTAGTTGATAAAAAACAAAATTCTGAAAGAGAACCACGGTAACTTCATTACTGACAAGCAGAGGACACATTAGTAGGACACCAAAACTCACGAATTCCAAGACAACTGATGGACAACTTGTGCGGCTTGACGAGAGCCGCCACTAAAAGACCTTTCCGCACCGAGATATGCTTTCAAACTATGCTGGCAATTTCAATAGCCTAATTTAAGAATAACAGCATTGTACATAATTCTATACAATAAAAAAGGCAATGAACACTTCCCAAAATGTAAACCCTTCACCTTTCCAAAAAAGGGTTATTAACTGCACATCGCATTACAGTAGAGGATGCACTTTGAGAAAAATACTTTTTAGTTATTTGCTAGAGAAATTTCACTGATGTGGTGTTCGGCTATTCTTAACAACGAAGATACTGACGTTCAAAAGCTAACAATCTATAGTTCTTTTAAAAACTACATATTCAGCAGATAAGTCTTTCTAACCGATTTCTGAGGGTTTAATTCCAGTGTTTGGAAGCAGCAGAATAACCATCCCAAATATCATCCATTTGTTGAAGTTACCGTTTAGTGAAATTCGGACACGAAACGTCATGGTTTACGTAAATCTGTCTTACTGAACAGCCAGTTGATGTTTACCGGGAAATCGATCTATAGATCGATGGCGAGACATTTCGGCCATACACATTCCGCGGTGCTTTTAGCAATTGTACCACAAACAACCAGTAATACATTAGAAAGTACTTGAGATAAAAAGTAAAATAATCTTAAGATCCGTCAAAAGCAAAGCTCATTGCCATCAATTAAAAATGTAAACCACAGTTAATAGAATGAAAGATTTATTTTCGCAGCCTCATACGATTCCTCACATCACTTGGAATTGTTTACCAGATGCTGATGCTTACAGCAAAATACTTGTCCATATTTGCCATAAATGGAGTTATGCTCGTCCATTACTCGAGGATAAGGCTTTAATTCTCGCCAGAAAAAAAACTGGGTAAGGGGAGATACACGTTCTGGAAGCACTTGTATGCAATTAGCCAGACTGATTTTTTTTCTAATATATTAAATAAAAGTTTTCGTACAGCTTCGACCAATTTCAATTCCAAGCAAAGGCTTTTGTTAATGGGATACTGTGTACTACTGCTGAGCTATTAGCGAATTTTTATTCGAATTTTTTACTACCGGGTTAATTGAAGCCAAAATTCAATGCTGATTTAACTAACCCACTGGTAAAGAGTACATGTTTTACGATTGGATGGTGGCAACTGTGTACTTTTCTAAAATATCTTCAGTCGATTGAGGGAAATAAATGACTGTTCAATAAACATAAACGGCTTTTATTGTAGAAACTGCAGGTTATTTGTAACAGTTCAATGAATTTCTATGATGGGTGTTGCTACAAAATTAAAACCAATTTTGAAACGATCCCTTTCGCAAACCCCCTTTGGTCGTGCCTAAATCTGCGTTTACCGATTACAGTAAAACTATTTCCACATTGCAAACACGCCTACTTTTCACGCAAAGTTCTTGTTTCTCTTGTTCCTTGCCTTCGTGTCGGGCACGAAAAAGGCTTTCGTATTGTTTTTGACATTGGTCTAAGCCATTACAATGCGTACAATGCAAACATTCAATACGGATGAATTGAATGCGTCTGGACCAATCGGAAATGCAATTTTGTTTGACTGATGCGTCAATTCAATTATGCGACCAGTTGGGTGTGTGAATGCGTCAAGCCCACAGACGATCTGGCTGACTGCACACAAGTGCTCCCAGAATGTCTCTCCGCTCGCCCAGTTTTGTTTTCGACCGGGAATCCATGCCTTACCCTCGGGTAATGGTCGAGCATTATCTCAATTTTTGGCGAATATGGACATGTATTTCGCTGTGGGCATCAGCGTCTGGTAAGCAATTTTAAGGGGTGGGAGGAATTATATGAGGCTCTGAAAGTAAATCACCTTTTTGCCAGTCTATCCACTGTGCGAACAAAAATCGTACTAGGAGAGTACATGATAGACGATTAGAAAAGTCATGAGTGTTTCGGTCTTTCGCGGATCTATGGTTAACATTCCGTTCACATGGTGAAATCAATTCCTCGGAGTGTGAGATATGTAATGCACGATGAGCTAAACGGATGAGAATTTCTTGCATTTATTCCATTTCGTAGAATTCTGTTGGTCCTGGTTCGTTACTTTTTCACTTTGAAAATGATTTCAGATGATATGGCTACAATACAGTGTGTTCTATGTACCATTCGCTAAAACTAGGTAAAACGGAGGGTATATTACTCTGCTGTTATCTCGCCTTTCCTGTTAAAGGATTTCCGAGATACAGATGAGGTTCCACAAAGTTACAGTTGTCGATTTCTAACCAAATTCAAAGAGCTGCATTGAGTTTCTACTTCATCAATGTTGTTATCTCGCAGATAAATAAAACATTGTCTTCTGCCAATCCAATAAAAAGATAATTGACATGACAAATTGTTGTCGTGCATCTCAAGGTTAGCTACCCCACTTCTATTTCAATCAAATCCCGTCCAAACCAATCTCATACTTCCGGGCATTCCGACTCAGCTATGTGCTTCGCAGTGGGACGTCAAAACAGATTTCCTGTCGTGTTGCTAGTCAGCGCGTGAACGCCCGTAATTGGTGTCCACAATGCGCGCTCGAGAAAAAGACAATTGACTATTCCGAGCGAGATGTTCAAACCCAATACGTTCATCTCTATTATGTCTGTTGAGCACACGGGTTGGTGATCAAAACGAATGTGTAATTAGGCCATAATAGACATAGCTAGATCCGTTTAATCTGATTGACTGACGGTTTTCCCTCGGAACACAAATCACTGTCCCTGTCTGTTTGAGTGGAAAACAAACCTGTTTAAGAGAATAATAAATTTTGATGTAATCTATGTTCCCCTCCCTCGTGAAGTATTGACGATTTCATTGCTCTTAATGCACAGTGTATGCAGTATCTGTATGCTGAAATTTCTAAAATTGTTCTCCATCAGTTCAAAGCTTTCACAATCATTTTCTTCGCTTTATCACAAACATAGATATTTTTCACTGCTATTAGTCCATTCTTTTCACAAAGAATCACTGATGTATAGCCAAGAATTGGATACAATTACCTTTTGTTTGTCAAGTTATTTCGAATTTATTACTCTGGAACGGAAATGAATTCACGTGATAATGGTGGCAAAGAATTCAGTCTTATTGCTCTTACTCGACTTTAACTAATCCACTAAAGTTAAAACCACTTTCCTACGAGTTGCTACGATACAACTAGAGGGTGTGAAACAGGACCTTCCATGGAGAAGTTTTGGTGATTTTTTCGTTCACAGAATCTAATCCGGGATACATATGTAACCACCTAACACAACAGAACATAAAGAAACATCCTTGAGACCATGGAGCTTAAATGTAATCTGATTGCACGTAGTCGTAATCCAGTCTATCAGTTGGCTATTTATTTCGATTAATGTTGTCCACGTTCATGTTAGGCAATCTCATTTGTGCGCAACACCTAGGCAGCTCTCAAAAGAGATAAATCAACGCAAACCGGCAGATCTGACAAACCACCGCTGAGGTACATATTATCAATAATCCATTCATGCTGTATCTAGAATGAATTTCAGGCATGAATTTGATGAAAACGCCCTTTAGTTGATGTAACCTATGTGTCCTAATCCCTCAAAACCAGTTCTTCAACGTTTTGCAACGGTTCTGGCGGTGGTTTTAAACTTATTTTTCTCCATCGTTTTGCGTTCACTAGCAGTGTTCTAAAAATTTTCGATTCCCATAATCTCCGCCCCATGACTAGTGATTAGGATTATCATGAGCATAATGAAAGATTTGATTCGACTATACAGTGGTTCTGGTTAGTCTGTGACCTAAAGGGAGACAGTGTAACCTCGATCCAATATCATACATCATTTGTTGCACTCTTGGTCTCAACCACTCAATAGTTGCTTTCAGTTACCATTCTACTTCTCTCTGCTCGTCAATGCATACACATTTATAATAAAGGTACGTAACCGTCTCAACCACATAGCAATTGAACAAGGAGAAGAAGCTTGTTTCTTTTATTCGTGCGCCTTCATTGCTAATGAAAAATTGGATCCCCTTCCCAGAGAGCTGAATACATATTGGTTTATTCATTCCGATTGTTCACTTTTATAAGCCGAGGAGTGAGGCTGATGTCCATTTGACCTGATCCACCATACTGATTCCCGAATCTAGTGACTTGAAGATTGTGCCGAGACTGGAAATCACACCGCCACTCTCCCGCCGGCGGGGCTGTTCTGGTGTGCATCGTACATCTCGTTGACCTCAAAAGAGGCAAACACGTCTTGGATGGGACAATTTGTTACACGACTGAATAAATTCACTCTGATCTAACGCGCGGATATTTCCGCTTCAATCACCACTGAGTGTTCAGTTTAGCATTAAGTCAGCCCACCCCTCACACACACACACACGCACACTCGTAGCTCATCGGACACTGCCTAATCATCTCTGACCACAGCTTGAGTAACGTTTTTTCCCCATGCTTATGTGTACATGAATGTGCAATGAAGCGCTAGATCAGAAAATGACATTATCGAATAAACACTTGAGTAGTTTTTTCCCTTCCGAATAAAAACGAATGCATGTTCTCTTGGGCCATTAACAGTAGAATTTTCTGTTTACAATCTGTTTGTCATTATTCGGGACCGATAGATCAGATGCCAATCGTTCTAACCTCATTTTAAGTACAAACCAACAGACTATTATTTGTGGGATGAAGAAAAAAATGGGCTGCGTAGTATTAAACTTATCACCAATTTAGTCATACAGTGATTACAATTTTTCATATTTAGTATATAGATCTCTACTAAGCTAAGGTTACTTTGAATTAATTTAGGGCTGGTAAACCTGTTCCATTGACATGAAACATCCATTAACCCCTAGCGAGTTCATTGGACCTGGAAGCGTGATGTGCGTACATTTTTGCTCAAGTCAGCAAATTAGAGTGTCCCTAATTAGTTATCAGAGGAAACCACAGGCCCTCAGATAATGCATAATAATAGAGCATTTGATGATTAGTGAGTGTGATATTAACCCCGTGATAACCCCTTATTATTTTTATCACGCTACTTCCTTCTATTGGACATATGATGGTAAAGTTTTCAGCAAAGAAAAAGCGCTCAATCAAAGAGCTGCACACCGGAAGAAGAAAATTTAATGCAGTGGGTAAAGGACACCTAATTACTCAAACCCCTGGAAGATATACGAATGGTTCGAATTTGGTTTCGTTAACGACGGCAACGACAAGAACATTGGAAATGAGAACATGGTTATATTATAAGTATGATGCGGCAAAGATGCGAAGCGTAAAAAGGCAAATCTCCTGATCAGCATCCTATGGTTGAGTCTAAAATGAAAATGTGAGCACTATCGGTTTGAGTTCTCATAGAAGGTGAACTTTCGTCTTAGTTTTGGGCTCATCCAAATTGAACTCATCCGTAACAGTTCAGTTTACTTTAGCTTGTACAACCACTAACTATACACCATCGTTCCTTGGTTTTGGTCACTATCTTTGGACTGCCCATTTGGATAAAAGACCAGAAGGAAGATTGGAATATTGAGACTAGAGTGAAAGTGAGAAAAGATTGTGAATAATGTAAACTGGGTAGCAGGAATAATGACCGAGTGCACAAGCGTCACTGTTTGCGACACAGCCTTATTACTCGGTATCTCTAACCACCGTTTACTATGATCTCCGGGTTCCCATCCAGAGGGCCTTACTCGAACTATAAGACCGATTCTCCGGGTAAGGATTTCCATTCACTGACCGCCTCGGCAAACAATACGCATCGAGACAACCTATTTCATGGCACGCGCAACACATGTCCCTTCCAGGGTAATCTATGCAGATCAACCACTTACTGCAGTAGAAAATCGCTATGATCTATTATTATCATCTGTTATCTATTATCTCTGCTAACCTCTAACCTCGAAATTACCTGTCCGGTTTCCTTAACAGACTCGCGCGGTGTAGATACTGGCGTGCGAAGATCAACAGTTTTCATATACTATTCCCGCGTTGACCAAGTCTCTGCGCCGTAATGTAGCGGGGGCTAAAATGCTTCAGAATACACTTGACACTTGAGAGATAATCAGATGTCGCGACGGTTTCACAAATGTCTTAGATTTACAGTTGCCAATCGAGCTTTCTCTACGCGTACTATAGTGACCCGTTGGCAGACGCAAAGAACTACAACACCTGAAAGAGATCATATGCAAGATATCAAAATCTGTGTTGATTTTAGGTCGAATTGCATGATACTTAATGGTTACGTTTTTACGGAAAGTCGAACAAGAGTTAAAATTATCCTGTTATGGGGAAATGGCATCACTGACTCATCGTGACAGAAATGATGAAACCAGCGGATTACAATCATGCCTTGGCTTGACTGAGTTGTCCTGGAAAATATTTTCATTGAAAGTGCAAACTGTGATTCATCCCACACCGAGTTCTGTCATTCAGGTGCGCGTCCTAACCCATCATGCGAGTTGCATGAGTCACTCATGCCTCAAACCTTCCCACTGACCCAGATAATCTTATCATTAAGTACGTTGATCATGTCACAATACGTTCCAAATCCCAAGGTGGTTTCCGCTTCTCACAGCTTTAAACCATTTTATCTGCCTTAAGTTTACGGTTTTGTCTTCCAAGTTACCTCCCAATGCCTCTAAATGTTTGGGGATGTCACCTTCTCACTGGCCACAGGAGAACGGCTACGTTCTTTTGAAAAGAATTTTTCTGTACTCTCTGTTGACAACCAGGCTATTTCCCAGTGCAATCTCTGCAATATCCCAGTGTCAATATCTCTCAAGATCTCATATGGGCCTCACATTTAAATTCTATTATTGAAAAGATTCAACGATTGCTTTTTTTTATTTCCCACTTGCGTTCTGTGAAAGTTCCACTGTATTTACTCACCTAATTTGTACATTCGTGTGTTAATAATTATCTTTTCTATTTCTCTCCAGTCTTACTTGCCGGCCTTAGAGCTAAAGATTACACAATTCTACACCGGTCTATTAATATTATTTCTCGCACAAGCGGTATTCCTTGTTCGCGGTTGCTAAACTTTATTGCCGATAAACATTTTACCTCTTTCGATAACTTTTTGCAACAGTATTTTATCAGACATCACTAGCCCATTTCGCAGAGAACTTAACCAATGCATATCCACTTTTTTAACTAGATGTCGTGTATGCTCGTACCACAGCCTACCGTTTTCCAGTCATCCCCTATCTTTCGAGATTTCTGACCCAAAAGACATCCTTTAAAGAAAATCTTTTGAATTTCCTACGCAAGTGATATCCATTTTCAAACTTTTACTCCATATTCTTTTGAATTTACGATGCTGTTTTTTTCTTTTTCTTTGTGACTATATGCGTTGATTTATGATCCTGGAGTGCAAGAAGATGAGAATACATCCGTTAGGATGAATAAAGCGATTTTTGACATGACTTGACTTGACTTCAGACCTGTTAGGTGATGTTCAGTTATAGATAAAAAAGGAAAAATATTGACATTGCACACGTTATGCGGATGCTGATCTCCGAGGTCCTAGATTGTAGCTGAGGTTATTAACCCATTCTTTCGTTGAAACAGAAGAATGACACAGTTCAAGGTTATCGGAGCTAGAACATGTATGAGTACTTTTCTGCAGAAACCTAGTTATCAGAAACCACAAGATTTGTAGACAAATTAATCGATCTTCCTTGTGAGGTTGCTATATTTTCGCAAACATACATTACCGTGGCTAGAACAAATAACAATGTGGAATCCGACCAAAGATCTACCATTATGGCCCGGAACAGCTCTTACCTGTCGCTCTAAATCAGGTAACAAATGCGTTGAAATTGCACTGATCACTGCACCTCATTATGAGTGTACGACGAGTACATCAACTGTTACAAACCCCAGCGCATTATCACCATTTAAGGATGAAAACAGTATAACGGACAATCACATTGTTAGAAGGCAGATCAACTTAACGGCAGGAGAAACAAGGTGGGTTAA
>UZAN01039770.1:22101-32772 GCA_900618425.1 Echinostoma caproni | reverse complement strand
TAACCATTAGATTTATATATATATATAATATATATATATAATTATATTAAGATACTGTAACATCAGAACTGTCCAGTTTCATCCATCGCACTCATATACTAACTCCTCGTGCGACGACCATACACAAATTTTTTATCGGTCTCGAGGGAGGATATCTGCAGAGATGAAGAAGATCAGACTCAATATACTACTGTCTTTCCGCAAAAGTAGATTAAATTTTAGTGAGATAAACAACATCACACGGATTATCCTTCCCGTACATTCATGCAACACATTTAAACCCCATTTCTTGTGAAGGAACTGTGTTTAATTGCAATGTTCATCCCTCGTCACACATGACTCCAATTCACTGTGAGCATACGCTACTAGACATAACCGTTCTAACCATTGTTGTCAAAACTAGATCAACCACGACAAAAAGGTTGAGATTGCTATTGTCTATGCAAATAATCATGCAAGGTTCAGCCTCACAGGATGGCATTTGGTGTAAGTATCGCTTCAGGATCAGCGTTGACACTCACGGCATTTTGACGTACTGCTTTACTTGAACTTCTACAAGTTAACCATATTCGGATTGCGGATTGAGTGACTGCGGCGCGCATGTGTTGACTGTGATCTCGTCCTGGGTTATTGTACAATCTCTAGATATCCATTCGATGATTTGATTAGTATTAAATTCAATAAAAATTATTTACCAGTGTTCACTAGGCCACTCTACTGACGAGCCTAAGATTTTATCTACGAGTATACCGTTTTGTGCATTACATTGTGGCGACGGGCTACGCTCCTCCAATCTTCTTTTGCATTGTCTGCATTGGCAACTTACTTATTCGTATCTCACGAGAACAATAAGAGTAAAATCATCTTTGCCTGGTGTTTGTTCCCCCATTTTTGGCTGCAAATGACGACCAGGATTATGGAACACGTCCAAAAATTGGTAAGAATTATTATCGTATTACAGTGGCTGCCCTTCAAGCCCTTGACTTAATGTGTAGGCTTCGTATGAAACCCACAAATGTTTTGAAGACAAAGTCATTAGACCCTGAATGTCAA
This sequence comes from Echinostoma caproni, assembly GCA_900618425.1. Lineage (NCBI taxonomy): Eukaryota > Metazoa > Platyhelminthes > Trematoda > Plagiorchiida > Echinostomatidae > Echinostoma > Echinostoma caproni. The sequence goes on along the minus strand of UZAN01039770.1, from coordinate 31,719 downwards.
GAGTATGTGCAGTGCAACCCAACCCTTTCCACTCTGAAGACTGAGGTATCCGGAGAGGGGTGATCCCGTATTTCGGTTGACAGTCGGCAATCTGAACTCACAGGGTACCCTGAACCGTAGATATGTTGATACAAATAGATACTACTGGACAGGGCTAGTGCAAAACAACAGCGATTAGTAACGAGAAAAATCGGCAACCCTGAATTTTCGCTTGAACGTGTCAGCGAGTAATGCTTTCTAATGTTTCTAGTACCATCACATGTAAACAATAGGCTGATGAATCTATCCTCTGTTCAGCATTGGTTACAATGGTATGTGAATGGAAGGTGTGCATCACACACCGGTAGTCCTATCCCAAAATGAATCAGCATGTTTTGCTTGGTTCCGAGGAGTTCAAGACGGTTTAACTGGTATTTAGTATGCAATGGACTCCTGCATAAACCACTTTTTTATTTCACTGTGCAAAAGCTTCAAACTGGCATACATATTGTTAGTTGTAAATGCCCCTGCGATGTACGGAAATCTCAAGATTCCCGCTTGGCAACCAGCTATGTAATACGTCTAGAAAAAACAGTTTTGTTAGATTGGTTATGCTCTGGTCAATTTGATAGTCGATTGCAATGACCTCAGGTTGTCGACTGGAATTCTGGTTTCCCGTTACGCTTGTACAATGGCCGGTATGTCTTTACTAAAGGTATAAGAAATTCAACATCAGTTTCTTGTCCAGTCCATACCCCATGGTAATGTTAGAACCATATCAATCAAAACCGGTACGAGCGGCCTTCCAGTGGCAGCTCCGTTTATTTATTTCAAGGTTTTTCTGTTCAATATGCAATGAGCGTAGCAAACACATACAATTGAACCAATATCCTCTACTCACCGTACCCGTTGTACAATGCGACAATGCACCGACTGAGAGATTACTCCAACTAAAACACCAAAACCAATTAAGCCTTGATTGTTCCTACCTCTATTAGAAAACAGTCCATCGTACCTCGGATTGTGATGATGAGTAGACAGTCTGTGTGCAAATTTCTAGACACAAATTACTTGTCGGTGCTTTAACGACTTAGAAAGAAGATATAACGAAAAAAGTTTGTGGATTTTATGACTTTACACATTAGTGGCTGACCGAGAACAGTTCGGTAATTATAACACGACTGAAAAGTGTTTCACTCACACCTCAAGTTATTCAACTTTCTCTCCGATGCCCCTGGACAGACCAAGCCACTATGCGCATAATCCAGTGAAAATGAAATCATATCTACTATCTCGATGATCACGGATCGACCCAAGTTTTGGTTTTGGATTATCCTAACACCGGTGTAATTCCTACTCCGGTGAAAATGTAGGATAAACCGTCCAACCAGTACTGAAAATTAAGTTCCGTAGTAACTAAACGCATTAGAGACCCCATCCCGTCCGTCCCGATGGTTTCCGCAACCGAAAAAATGTATAATGCTGAATGTAAAAATGCTCTCAAGTTGTCCAGACAAAAGTAATAAAATTTTGTCTGCTGCCAGTGTCTACATTTTGTTACCTGCTTGAGAATTTGAATTTGTTCAGGACAGTGGAAACGGAAGAAAAAGAGAGTGTACGAAGTTATGGAAACCTATCATGCCCCTACTTTTAGTTAGTTAAAAAAGTGAACGAGCACCATTCGGATGCATGTTCCGGAATGAGTCAAACAAAAATGATAGTAAGTAGTTTGTGTGCGTTTGGAAGACAGAGAGAAAATAAAATTCTTTTTTAACAAGGTCGCTGTACGATCATACGCACTCGCACGCTTGAGCGGAACACAAATTCGACAAAACGTGAACTGGGCTCCCATTTAGCAGTCTCCAACGACCAGTTCAATAAACGTACCGTTTTTCCAAATTTTCCAAGGTTTCCACTACATCACGATTCTGTTGCATAAATGAGGACAGTTCGGAGAACTGTTTCTTCAATTGATCAAACTTTGTCTGCAGTTCGGACTTGACCAGTTTATCAACTATAATTTGCTCCGACCGTAGTATCTGAGCAACGAAATAACACAAAAACACGCAAGCGAACACTTGGTGAATGAAATAAGGCTAGATGGCATTTGATTTTCTACGTCATCAAGTAAGGGAAAATATTACCGCGGTGCGTGGATCACACAAGAAAATTCTCCCATCTATAGGTGGTTCAAGTAAATTTAGCTTTGTGTGATTGAGCTGAAATTGTAACCATCGCGAAGGATTTTGGTTCGATAAAACTGAACAGTGTATTAGTTTGTGTGTGTTTATGGTTCGAACTACAGCTTCCTCGCAGAATCACGGATATAATTATCTTTCTATCAATTACCACCATCGAGTATGAATAAATGTACCAAGCTCTTTGATTTTATTAAACGTTTTTCGTAAACAAGCTAAAGTAGGAGAGAAACCAGCTTAGAGAGTGCGGCAAAAAGGGTACAAGATTTATATTCATGGGAGGTAGACATCCATAACACTCACGTCATCGTAATAAAACAACCGGGTAAGCTATCAATTTATGGCTGTTTAACCAGTTATAAACTACTCTCGGTGTGTAATGTTCGTTGGGTTTCTAGTTAGTGATTTTATTTGATGCGAATCCAGTAAAATTTGATTTGAATCAAATGAAATTTTTACCCGTATCCGAGGAAGGGCTATGTTCAGTGGTCATGTTCTTCCTCTGATACACAAAAAACGTAAAACATTACTGGCTTTGTGTACTTGAGGAGCAGAAAGAACAGAAAAGATTCGTGCTGTTCCCAGGGGATTTCGTCATTCAATAAAATATGACTACAAGGGGAAAAGTGTTATTTCCAGCATCACAAAACGCAATTTGCACAAGTTGTGTAAATTACTACTGAGATAGAACAGGTTAACGTTGTTCATAAGATATACAGTCAATCGGATGATAACGTAATAACGAAATGTGGATTATCTATGGTTGTATTCCCAGGGGCTTGTGCACCTTCGATGTAACTATGAGTGTCACTATTGATTTTTCTATATTGGTATGCATCATCGTAAGTTAAAGTATCGCGTAAAACAAATATTTTTCTTCTTCTGAGAATAGCTAACAATCGGATTTCGCCCGCCGTCGAACACCACTTTTTAATTATCACACTTCCTGGGGCTACATGGTCTTGGTCATTCCAAGTCCCGAAGATTAAAATGACAATACAAACAAGCGAACTGCTGATGTTCATGTCTGTGGGGTTGCCAGTGCTCTTCGATACCACACAATGTTGTGTTATGAGTTATTGTAAAATACATTCAGTCCTAGTGAATCGTTAAGATAAATACTTGTTACAGTTGTCAAGTTAAATCCCAAACCTGAGTACAAACAGATCATGATTCACTAAGCCATAATTCAAAATAATGCGACTGTTTTATTTGTATGTGTCAACGAATGTAATTTTGTGGGTAACGAAGTGTCAAATAGCAAGGAATAAGTCTAACCTATGTCACAAAAGTATCATTAATAAATCGATCATGGGGTAATTATTAACTGACTCTGGTGTAACACTGTAAAATACATGAGTATGACGAAATATAGTGGTAATACAACTTTCGTGATCACCGTAGTCCGAAATGGAACCCAGTCTATTCATTATTCATATAATATATATTATTCACATAAATAAATAGGTACTACATAAATAAATGCGAAAAGCGTCATGTATCGGATAACACTTACTTCGGGACAATCGCTGTCTGGCGGCAGATATTCAATTGGTTGCCAGTGCGATAAATTTTTATTTCTGTTCAAGAGTTCGACTATTGATGTCACATCAACATCGGGGGATATTTCACGCAGTTTCACATGGAGCTTTTGAAAATCTGCATTATTTGCTTCACTCTACAATGTGTGTGTTTTTAGGGTGAGGGGCAGGAGTTGAAACAAGTGGTTATAGGTTATGTGTGTGTGAGCATGCGCATTTTGGTAAAAAATATTGCAATCAATTTTCAAGAATAAAGAAGAATCAAATTCAAAGGCTTTCTCTGTCCACCGCGTATGTCATTTCAAAACTATATACTGCCGAATCTTAAGCCGAACGGGTAGCAATGCACTTGCATGGGAAACATTCCAAAGAATAGACTGTTTAAAACCAAACCGAATAAAGCAGTATTAGATTTATGTGTCGTTCTATCACAGTGATAATGTAGATGGTTGAAAATTGGTCGCACAGAATGTCTCCAGATGCGTGTAATCACGGTTTGCTTCTTAATGCCATTATTTTCAACAAACTACTAAGATAATTTAGACAAAATGTAAGCCGACAGATCTGGTTTAGACTACCGAAAACATGTAAATTCGAGAGAGCGAGAGAATGTGCTTAATCGGATTGCGGTATTTGGATGAGATATGCTTCATGAATCCTTTAAAATGAAAATGTATAAGAAAAGTTGACGAATAAAAGTTTCGTGACCTTTTTGGTGTGCCTGCGAAGTGAACGTGACCCGTGGAATGTATCAACAAATTGTTATTGTATCTAGCCTCAAGTTGAACCGAACGAGAAAAGAAGACTTATCTACCGTCAACACGAATCTTGCAAGTCTTCATAACCAACTTCTCACACTCATATCTGCATTATACGATAGCAAAAGCTGACTAAAAGCATGAATGTTTGATCTTCGTAACCGTTATCAGTGTGGAACATTCGTTGAGTTATTTACAATTACGAAACATCACTGTGGGGGTCAAGCACCTGCACGAGGATAAATGATCAATGAGTCTTTAGTAATACTAATGATTTATACAATTTATATTCATTTGATTCTAACCGTATTGAGCTGTACCACACAGATTATGATGATTGATAAACGATGTGACTCCTCCTAAGTAGTCCCTTGTAACACTCACGATTCACTAACGGATGTGTACAAATACGCGTTTTGATTTTTGTTCCTCTCACTCACTCCACACCGGCACGGTTTGTCCAATTTGTCCCACAAGTATCGTTTTCAGTTGTGAACTACCTTCTTCATGTCAAACTCTTCTTACCACATTGGGGATTAGTGTATGGTTGACTTAGATGACTCATTCCATGGAGTTTGTATTTTCCCGTTAAGCTTCATGAATGTATTCGAGTTTCCGGATCTAATCTCCTTTGTCAGTGTTTCGAATACATCAACCTGTTCTGCTGATGCTCAGTCACTCGCTCACTTGATAAGGTACTTCACATTGTTTATCCTTGCATTATTTATTTTACAATATGAATAGAATTAGAAACACTCATAATGCGTTGCTTAAGGCATAAGATTGTGCGAACTTTTCTGCGAAAAGGTCACTCAGTATTGACTTATAGATGGCTCAGTTAAACGACACCCATAAGGCACACATAACTTATCATAATACGAACAAGTTCATCTAAAGTAACTACCCTTATAATAATATCGGGTAAAGGGGGTCTCGTCAGTTTCTTCCTGTTCAACAGAACAAGCAAAATCGCATCTCTAAACATGCATGCTATATGGGGATCTGGACCGTTGACATGGTGTGCTCCAATTGACCTTTAGGTTATCCATTATCCAATGCATTCACGAAATACTACTGGTTCCTATGAGCGCTCACATATAGTCCGTGGATTTATGTAATGTACGTAATCATTTACAACTTTCGTTGCGTTTGATATTCCACTATCAGACTCTTAAGCTATCTCACACATGGAAACGTGTAACAACTGAGCTGTCTGTTCTGATGACATCTTACATCATCAGCATTTCAACATTTGACGCGATGTGACATTTACCAGTAAGTAGCTCGACTGAAATGAAAAAATCTTCACACTTTTTTTTGAAGATGTGATAGAAAATTATTTTAGTATGTCCATCGACAGGAAGGATTTCCGTCTTCTAATGGGATCAGATTCGGGGAATCTGATAAGTGGGGGATCAATGTTGGCATAATCAACCCTAAATCGTTCGTAAATACTAGCCGATGCACATAGATGAATAGCACAATTCAGATACTCTGTTCTGTTTATTCTGATTTACGTTTAGGGTGTTGACTGATGATGGGGTTCTGTGTCATTCACTGTTATTGTGTCTCCGGTTGTGTAGTGCGGGTGGAGGACTAAATGTCACACTGAGGATAATCTCTGATCATTTGATTCCATCAAATGACCTCTGACACTATATTGAACGTGCTTCTCGATTGGGGCAGGCGAGCACCTTTCTGCATGTTTTGAGTCCCCATTCGAATTAACAAAGCATGTATGAATTGACGTTTAGTAGTAAGTGCTGCTTCACAGGTGAAGTTCGGACGCGCAGTGTTCTGCGCAGGATGATTTTTCACATCGATTAGATTGTGCCTCACAACTAACACTTCAAACAGTATCATTTTTCCGTCCTTAAGAAAGAGGCCAATGTAAAACATGTTGTTCTTCAAGGGAACGCCATGGAATACTGTTTTTCGCTTCGGGGGTTCACCTTGACAAAAGCCGTACAGTCTAGTCTATTATCAATTTTATTTCAATAACGGAATCATTCAAAAAAGTGATGAGTGACTTCACTCAAGTGTTCGCTATTTTCCATACACGTTATTTATGACTGACGGTTGATTAGATCATTCTGTTGAATGAAAATGGTCCTAGAGTTTAGAATAATATAATAATATAATATAATAATAATATACGATGTTTAGCAAAGGTACGTACTTTGTAGTCCTTCCATTATAACGTGAAACACGTTCATAGGTGAAAATTTTTTTCAATAATTCTCCCTAGAGTCTGAACTGTCATATGATAAAATGGTTTGGGAAGGGATTTGGACTGAGCGGTGCGATGTGTTTCACACATTCAGGTCCCTACAACGCATCATTTATGCGTCACACCCTCGTGATCGATCTTCGGCCACGACAAGTGAACAGCGTGGGCCAATCTGGTTTGTGTACAATCGTTGGGTGTGAACACCGTCGATCTTATCAACACTGGTCAGGATGCAATCTCTTCGGTGGTCAGGTACACAGTGGCATGCAAAGGTGTGATAAACAGTGAAAGGGTTGAACCCCTTCCTCCATAGGACCTGTTGTCGATAGCCTAAGCCCCGGGATTTGATGTGACGAACCATACAAGGTGCCACTAGATTAAGCGTTTTGTTGAGCCGGAAAACGGTGAAGCTGTCTGACACCGAGGTTGGGTGGCCCTGGCGGGGGAAGTAAAAATCTAAAGTGGGAAACATACAGACACTTCAAGGTTTTAAAATTGTTATCCGGGTGTCGTCTCGTATGATTTGAATAGTTCGAATGAACGGATCCAAACACATGGCTTATTTTAGAAAGAACTGGAAGTTTCATTGCTTCTCATAGTCCTCTTTCATCACGAAGTTGTACATTTTTTTGTCTAGGCCGCCTAAGAAAAAGGTTATTATCTGACACATGGAGGTGGTTGAAATGTGCTATATCGAACCCTCCCGCTTCTGACCTTCTAAGATTGCTATTGTAAACCTTTAAGCGGGCGTATCTATCGCCAGTCTAACAGCGATGACTTGCTGTCAAGATAGAAAAATTCTGCTGCCGTCTGAGCGGATCACAAACGTTAGTAGTGGATTTTAGGAAAATCCAACTAAACGAAAATAATGAATGATAGCCCTTCGGTGCATTTAGCTCTGTGATTGTCATCCCTACTATTTGTTACCCAACCGGTAATAAATCTAGAAGATAAATTTAACGGCTAGATATTTGGGTGATCAGAATATAGCTGAGGGTAGCATAACAATTAGGTTTGCTAACGTAAATGGTTTCCATGGTTTTCTTATCCTACCATTTACAGGTTCCTTGCAGTCCGACACTGTTGCATTGGCTGCAAACACGCTATCTCAACTGGAGCGAATCCCGTGTGATTTGTCACGTGATTACGTATGTAGTAAACGGAACTTCTCATCATCTCGGTATCACGTGAATAAATTTTTATCCTCATTTACAGTGCTTTGGTGTCCGATTATGAATATATATATATATATGTGTGTTGGTTCCACACCAATTGATTCTCCTTTTTTATTTACGTTGCTTGGCCAATGAAATGAAAGGTAGGGAATAACACAGGTGACAACTAGTATTGATCAAGCAGTTTACGGGAACTGTTACGACAAATTACGAGATGGAAATGTTAGAAATCCGTGTCAGGTCAGTAATTGAGTATCCGTTTTTTCCATCCCAGGCGCAATCATGCAAACACAAAAATCAAAGTTTAAACCAAAAAAACATACACCAAGATCCAGCAAGAAATACAATGTCCTGTTTCGTAAGATTTTCACAAAACTGATTGGTATATTATTTATTTGTTAAACCTACTTTTTATTTGTTCTGGCATACGGAACTCCTAATGAATTGAGCTTCATAGGAATAACGCTTTCAGAAGAAATAGACCACCAACCCAGCGTACAAGCCACCACACAAACAGACAGACCGTATGAGATCCGAACGTGGAATGGATAATCCCATAACATGCTCTGGTACGCCCGAAAAGAACCTTCTCCCATGGAATTCATTCTGCCAGCAATCTACTGAAAATCAGACTCAGTAACAAAAACTATAAATCGAATCCCCCCTGGTTGTTCTTCAGTGTTGAGTAAAAGCTAGATCATTATGAATATAAACGTTTGAAGATCACTGGTCACCAAGCACAAACAAGTGGTACATGATAAAACGAATGCTCCACTTAGAAAATACCATTTAACTGGTGTGACTATTCTTTCTGGGTTACCGTACGCGGTTTTGCAACAGAGGCATACGGATTGTGACTACCGATTCCGAGGATAGTTGTTCGAGCCCTATTGAGTACAGGAAACTGCAACCCTTAAAAGATGAGCTATTCATTGTCGGTTTGGAGAATAAACTCTTGTGATAATCGCAACTAAATTACTGCATTTCATTCCGTTATAATATCTCCCTTAATGTAAGTTGATTCCTCTAATTATTTGTTTTTTCGTGTATTCTACAGAAATGTAGTCAAGGCGGTCATGCATTGTCTATTTACAACCTACCTTAACAAATTCTCTCATTGTCGATGAATATTGTCTATTTGATGAAACCTGTTGCATCAGAACAAAAGTCCGAAGGCGAACAATTGTTTTCGAATGATTCACAATCGTGCCTGTACAGATCATATACGGGTTTGTTGTTAGTGGGGACACATTTTCACGCTGGGTCAAAGGGTCATTTGGGATGAGGAGAGGAGAGGGGAGAGGTAAGCTTTATGTGTCTGTGTTCGGGTGAGACTGATTGTGATTGGAGTGGTGGTGGTGATGTTGATGATCAATTTGGGGCCAGGGTAAGTGGAGAGCTTGAACCAGTCGCTTTTGTGCACATGGTTCTGGTGCGAATAGGCGAATGCCTATCGCCTCAGCGGTGGCTAGTGTATGTAAGCGCACTGCTTTGGAGGGGTTGAGGGGTACACGATAGATTACGTTGAAAGCCGATTCCGGTCTAATTTGATGACCTGTATCTACTAGATGACCAAGAATGGCACTTCCTATGCTTCCTGTTCCTCCTTGTTTTAACCAACGTGGGCAGTGCTCCTTCATCCGTTGGGATAGTTGCCTCGCCGTGCGGCCAATGTACGTTGCATTACAAACGCACCGGAAAGAGTAGATAACCATGGAAGTGGCCAGCGTAGGCAGT
>UZAN01039769.1:91703-115491 GCA_900618425.1 Echinostoma caproni | reverse complement strand
CTATAGTGCATGGTTAATTGTTGTTCAAACTGAAACTGAATGATTAACCAAACATCCACTTGTAAAACAACACAACGAACACCGATCGATAACGGACTGAATTATCTGAAATTCTATGGTGATAAAAGAAATCGCGCAAACATACTTGACAGAGCTCCTTAGTAGGCGGACGGCACAAATAAATGATCAAGAAGAATGTCGGTACGCAACCTAGCGAAATCAACCGAAATGCGAAACCGCTATTTTGGAAAGAGCAATAATAAATGATACAGATAAAGAAAGGAAAGATTTCAAGAGGGAAGACAGAACGTCATTCACAAGAAACTCACTTGATTCATTAGAATGTGATTGTCCTAATCAGTCAAGGTACTTCAGCCGCCGAAAGAGACGAAGTGGTTATTGGGGAGGGTATGGTCAACTTATAAACGACCATGAACCGCATCAGTAGATTACAATTAGGCTTCAAAGATGGGCCTGGCAATCAACGCTGCCAAAGCAAAGTGTTTGTGACGTCCCGTGGTCATACGGGACGAGCCCTAAGATTGAGCTGTCGAGCAAGAAAAATTGTTTCTGAATTCATGTGCCGTGGGTCAGCCATCCTGCTAGACGGAATAGTTGTCAGTGATGTCGATTGCCGCATAGACACTACTCGCACAGTTTTTCTACAGTTCTGAAATGCTTCCCCGGTACAGAAACGAGATTAGTCACAAAACCAAGCTCATGACATTTTCCGCAGCAGTCCACTCGCTCCCACTCTTTACGGCTGTGCAACTTAACCATTGATAGATGAGGATATAAGAAGATTAGAGGTCTTTGATAACTGGTGCCTTACTTACATGTTAGGAGTAAACTGGTGCGACAGAATCTCAAATGAATCCATGAGAAACCGCCGTCGTATCGCCCATCTATCAACACGAGTTCAGTAGCGTCAAATAGAATGGTTTGGATACGTCCTACATAAACATGACAAGGCCTTGATATTCGACGACTGAACAAAACGTTTCGGGATGCACAAAAAGTTATATTTGTTACGCAACAATGAGGATTATGTTTCCTCGGATTTTCCTCCACCAGCGTTCATACATAATTCCATGCGCTCAAACTATTTGATGGAACAGCTCGATCATGCCGAAGCGGGTAGCACTTCGACTAGTTCAATGAAGACCTTGACTGCAGCTGTTGGTGACTTGTATTGGATTCCTTACATCATGCGCTTGACATCTGGAAACACAAGAAAGTCCTCAACAGATTTGAATATGGGTATGGTTTGTAGCTCAGGTTGATGGTTTGTGGGGTCTTGTGTTCGCTGAGCTTGGCGTTTAGATCGCAAACGTTTCATCACCAGCCGAGGTGACATCGTCACGCACTGACGATGTCAAGCATTAGCAATCATTAACAATCATTAACCATGCGCTTTCGTCTGCCGGTTTTGATGTCTTTGGCCGCCCTTTTGGTGGGTGCGGATTGATCTCGATGAGATCCTGATTGCTCTCGCCAGCTGTTCCACTGTTCCCGTGTATCCTCCTCCACCAACGGTTGCACAGCAGCAATGTTGTCCACTGTGGTTATCTCTACAGGTTGACCACATCATATCTCATCATTTTAGGGATCAGTTGCCAAGCATGAATACCATTAATCACTGAATTAGTGCGTCTGGAAGGCACGTTATCACGAAAGTGTGGATTGTGTTTTTCTGCGATATTTCGAGAGACGAATAGAATAACTGATCTATGAGTTCCAGCGTTTTTCGCTAAAGGTGCTTATGGATGAATTATTTTTCTCTCTTTTAAATGTATCACTTTCTAAAATCCAGTCTTTGTTAACATCTGAGTCCATGTTTGTTTTTCTGTCTAATTTTCGTTCAGTGAGCTGAACAAAATAGCAATCAAGAGGGGGCCTGTAGAATGAACTAGTTTGAAATCAAACGGAAAACATTGGGAGCATTTGACTGTGCAGAGTAGTACCAGATGTCAAATGGAACATCTCAAAGGTGAATTCGTCGTGTAGATAGCAAATGAAACGTGAACTAAAAGGCTAGGAGGCACTGGACAGCTGTTTCGACCTGGTTGGGTCTAATCAGCAGTGCGAATCCATCGACCCAACTGGGGATCGAACCCGGGACCTCACGAACAGAACGCAAGCGTACTACCCACTCGACAAATAATTCATCTTTGAAATTAAACCAAATACTTCATGGTTCACTTGAAATAGAACATCTATCGAAAATCTGCCAAAGGAACTACCGAAAAATAATATGAAATTACTATCGTTGATATACTTTATCATTGGAATGATATTATTATTGTTCAGAGTCGGTCTTTGGCGTCAGTAACCTGTTCGATTTTGATTCTTCATTCTCCATTCTCTTTTTCTTCTTAGTTTTAAAACTGGTAATTTGTTTAGTTTACTTAGGGAAACTAGTTTTCATCACTGGAGAAAAGAAGTGAATTTAGTTATCTAAAGTGAAACGCTCTACGAGATAGCAACAAAGGGTAATGGACAGTGATTTCGTCCATAGTTGAAATTGTGTTAGCAGTTTATATCATGTCCCGGTCCCTGTCGGAATCCGATCCGCGGAGTCAAAAGCTACCATGGAGGAAGACACAAACACTCCCAAGAATAAGCCTAACAGACCGAGGTGTGCATAAATTCCCTGAGTAAGATAATTTTTCGTATTGTTTTAGTAGGTTTGAGTGACCAAAAGTTTATTGGCTGCGTGTCTGCTTGCGTTTTACCCCACCAGCCTGTTTTAAGTCATCCTGAAGGATATTTTACTTCTTTAATGCGCGTGGAAATGTCCGTCATCTTGCAATTTCATTGACTATCCCTGCAGTCTACAGGTGCATAAGTGTTGAGCCATTGGCACCAAACGTGAATGGTCGAGAAGTGGGCGTCAATCCTGTCTCAATGTATCCCTACGCCTTTCATAACTCAAGCTCTCGGTTTGTTGAGTTAAGTGAACAAATGATGTCTGTTCTAGACTATTCTGAACACACCCAGTCCTGCAGCAGCACAGAAATAAAATTGAAACAAAACCGTGGGATAATGAGGTATAAGGATTTATTGTTACCACCGAGAACAGCATCAAGTTAAATTACTTTATTGGATTCACTGGTCGATGCTGCCTGTTCATACAGTTCTACACCGGCGCATCTTGTTACATTCATGGGGTCTCATCAAACTTCAGTTTTTGTTGATTTAATGTTTCTGCATAAATAAGCATAATATTCGTGTGAACAAGGAAACACGTCGCTGAGAGTGGAAAGTTTTCTAAAACGTGTTCCATCAACCATTCAACAGCGCTGATTGCTAGTAAAAAGACCTATCCATAGCTATCCACTGCTTTTTGAATCAGTGATTTTAGTGGCTATTTTGGTACCGAAGTCTGAAATTTTTGTGCCCACATTATCAGTACAACACGTGTTTCAAATGGTTATAAGCTTTGAAGGGCTCACATCTTCAGACATAAATACTGGTTATATATTGATCAAAAGGTCTAAAGTAAATATGGAAAATGAAGCACCCTACTAGGGGCTTGTGAGCATCATTCCTCCTCACGAACGATTTCACCAAAACGTGTGATTCGACCAAGGTCGGTGTGGTTTCGATTGAAGATTGTCATGCGTTTTAATCTCAAACATTGATCAGCCGAGAAGAATCCAGATAAAGGTGGTCAAAAAAACTGCGCAGATAAAGAGTGCATAACGCAAACTACAGTGCATATTGAATATATTGTTAAATACCCTGGAGTTATTTTCAAACATAATCTCACCTGGTCTGATCACATCAATGGTGTTTTTCTGAACGTCAGGAGGCTCATGTTTTATGTTTCACGTCTTAGATACCAAACAATCTCATAAGGCATTTTGTTTTTGCTTGCGTTTTCCCCTGCTGGCTTTAATTGTTCCCTGTTATCCTTCCCGGTCCTCTTAACAAGGACCTGAAATTCACTTCCCTATCCCTCATGTTTCTGTTGATATGTAGTCTTATACCACGGAGACATCTGATACAGCATGTGGTGATACACCGCCTCAAGTCCTGTAAAACATTTTCCAATAAGATTTTATCTGATATTTCCCATCACCTTTATTCTGTTCTTATTCAGTGGCTTTCTTACTCATCTACCAGTTCCAGTCATAAATTTATAATGGCACGCACTGAAGGTTACAGGCGCTGTATTGTATCATATCTCGCCAGATTTCTTACGAACCGTGAACTAGTTGCAAAAAATCTACTCAAAATGCTAAACTAAACTAATGATGAAGACCCTTATATGTTATTGGCTTCTTTATGTTGCCGCGAGTTTCACTTCTCTTAATTGCTGTATTACTTTTCGATTTGTTTGCCTTAATTGTTGACACCGTGGTTATGTGGTTGCTGAATGTCCACCCCTCGAAGTGTGTAAAGCGATTCCTTGACCGAACTTGATTTAACCTGATAATGGAAAGAGATCTGTTTATTTTATACAAACCACCATCAATTTGCCTTTTGCTAAAAAAACTTAGGCTAGCATCTGGATTTATTCACTGTCTCCCAATCGGTAGGACCTTCATAATTTATGTATCTCGCTTTTAAGATTCATATCAACATGAACTGGTTCTGTAATCTTTGCAAGTTCACTTCGGGCGTTTCCAGAGTTTGTAACAGTCAGAACTGAAAGCTCCAAAAGAACTGTTGAGTCGTTGGGATCTTTCCGATAAAGATCAGCTGGAATTATATTATCAGTCTGCTTTTCACGAGCGGATTAGATCGATTTATGTTCTGCCAGCTGTTTCAATCTTTAGGTTTTCTAAGCCTGCACGGGGAAACTGAAATATTTTCAACGCTTATTTATATCCTACCTTGTCTATGATTTGTGCTTTGTGTGAATGGTACGGGTTTGGTTGACCAATATTACTAAGGAGACTGATCGAACACAAACACATTGGGTGAAGGAAGTTTAGTGGAGCCAGTAATGAGCAAGGTAGTGGGTGCGATTTTTGTGTGTGTGCAACTGGATCGTTTTCAACAGTAACATGTTTGTTAACATGAAACAAGAAAAGGAAATGTGATTAAGCCGAATACCAATTGTCAATAGAATTGTGTCATTTAAGCTGACTGAAATTTGAAGTGTTTCCTTACTGTATAGGTTTTCATGTTTGGATTGGATATTTGGGTCCCAAAGCGATATTCTAAATTGATTGAGTTACGCGCACAAGGTGATGGATGTCGGTCCTTGTAATTCAGCAGTAAGGTTTTTTTCGCCCAATCCGAAAGTTTGCAGTTCGAGTACTGACTGAGAAAATTTAGGCACCGGTGACGTGTCCCAAACACCGATATTTACTTACTAGTCCAAATTTGGCAAGAGCAAGCACGAATCAAACTAATAAACGTTCACTAATTGCGTCGACGGGATCCGGACTAGCCAAGATGAGTAAAAACATGCTAGTAATCGATTTGTGTCACAAAGGTCACATTCGGATTGTCCGGGGTTAATGGAGAACGGATTCTTCAACAATGTTTAAAGAAAATCTCCCTGCATGTATAAATATGTCACTGGTCGTACAAACAACAGGGTCACGTGCTGTGCACAAATGGTCATTGTGAATCGAATCATTTATCGTCAACTCGTAGGTAGCTGGTAGCTAATCATAAATCGTATTAGGTAGATTTGTTGACACCTGTTCCGAGAATAAGAAGACTACAGAAATAGTCGTGTATTTTACCTATTCAGTGATTTGGGCCTCGAAAAATCCCACTTATCCCCGCAGACGAACATCTTAAATAGGCATACAGCATGAACTCAACGCGATTGCCTACTGACACCGTTGTTTGATTGCGATTTATAGGACATTTGTTACACTCGTCACCGAATAGATTCCCTCTACATGAAATTATCTTTAAAGCGGCCAGGATTAACAGAGCCAAGTTGGCAAAATATAAGATCTAAAATTATTTTATCCAGCTTTTCTGGTAGTCGGGCAGCCGGGGTTTCGGAGACTCTAGGGGAAGACTAATTGGAACCAGGCGACTGACTTCTCTAAGTGAGATCTGATCACTGTTGTCTTTATACGAAAATCTACCTGTTTGGGCACACATCACATACAGAGGATTGTAAACTAATAGCCTGCATACTAATGTAATCAATAAGCTTGAATCATTATACCTCGACGATAATTATTGGCAAGTATTTAATATCTCAATTTTGAAACGGTTATCCGCACCACAGCAGGACCATGTGTTGAAAGTGGTTAAAGAAACTGACGACAAACGTGTGAGAGCAAAGATCATGTCTCTGCATCATTCGGCAGGATTGATCGGTACAAATAGACATAAGCTTGGTTATTCACAAATGGCCGTGGACATGGCGATTTAATAAGTGAGTAAAATTTATAAACACCGCATGAGTGTTCTGCACACAAAAGTACAAGAAGTACATAACGAAGGTGAACCAAATTTAACAAACAAACCAGATGTTACTAATCTTGTGATCAAAAGTTGGCCTCAAAAACATTGAAACCCATCAGACGGGGACCCTCCGCGTTGATGATACTCGAGGGATTTCAAAACTCATTAGTGGTCGCATTGAAGGGGATGTCACAATTTGGTTGCAAAATCATCAGAGCAACGTACAGATTAGACTTTGGTATTGCTTAAACATGGCTACCTCATAATGGAAGTGTTTATTCTTAACTTTCTTCGATATTTTGGATAAGCCTTATGTATACATTCTAGCTGATCAGTGTTTACGATTCCAGGGTTGGGTTGGAAGAAATTTCGTGGTGGTTAATCAATGACTTGGAGTTGGGGTAGGAAGTATCTAACGACATTACTAGCCTCAGCTGCTCCTTTCCAACTACCTCACCGGAGCCCAAGGCATTGAGGTAGTTTTTGGTTCGAAACTCCGAATGATGGGACCTGGTGTTGAAATCGTTGTGAGGAATATTGTACACGCTTTTGAACATCAAAAGTGTATATGATGTTAACAGTAACAAAAACACCCCCAGGGAACGCGGAGTAGATTTTGCTAAATTCGTCTAAATAATGAGATGCTATATTCAGTGTATGATCGTGCACTGATGCAGGTCAGATCTCCCTAGATATTTATTGCAAAATCATTATATTCCAGTTTAAAGTCGGGATTGATCGAGGTTCTTGGGAGGCACGATTCAGGCACAGAACTGTCTGCCTGGAAGATTAGCAGTGTAGTACAATAAGTGCCAATCCGGTTGTTTATGAAGGGTCGAGTATATGCTTCAGCAGTTCGGTCAGTGCTGCTCTACGGTGCAGAGACTTGGCCATTACGGGAACAGGATAAAAAAGATTATCGGCGTTCGAACACCGCTGTCTACGCAGCATTGCACGAGTATGGTGAGGCAACCGGACGAGCAATGCCGAGGTTAGGCGTAGAGTTTTAGGTCGTCCACTACTCCATAGATTGCGCTGGTTGGGTCATGTGATACGCATGTCACCAGATAGGTTGCCACGGCGAGTGATATTTGCCGAGGCAGGTAGCTGTGGGAAAAACGTCAAGGGCGTGCCAAACGAAGACCTGGCTTGAAGGTATGAAAACCTTTACCAAGAGAATGGGCCACGTAGGTCCTGCTAGGTTCCTTGGCAGGGGACCTCGAGATCATGGTGGTTAGAAACACTGAGCGATATGACTGAGTGTCGCAACTAGTGGCGGTCATGGTTCCACTCAATATTCTCGCAACATCAGTCAATATGAATTCGCCATCTTCCGCCTGAATTTGCTTTCAACATTCCAATCTTCTTTCTGCTGTTCTATCCAAAGGGCCGACCAAAAGACATCAACGAAAACCGGTGCACAAAAGTGCATGGTTAACGGTTGCAAAAACTGAAACTGAATCCAAAAAGCTATAAAAATTTTTCACCACAAGGATGAAATTTAGCCCCGAGGGGAACCACGAAATTTTGATTTCCTTGTTATGTTGAATGCTTAAATGGCGCGCCCAAGTCCTCTAACCACTAGATCACCAAGGGCCTGAAAAGTGATTTTCATAAAAAACGAGCTCTAACATATAATACGACCCATAAAACTACCGTTAACTTCAAAATTAAAAAAGAAAAATAATTTAATGAGATCAAGCTTGTTTTCATTACTCCGAACTCAGGTATTTACAGTTGCATGCAGAATGCTCTGGAGTGTCGGTTAGGCAATTAATTGAAGTCAAGTGATGTAAAAAAATTGGCATCTCGATTAAAAAACCACAGGCTGTAACATACATTCTGAGGGGGAGGGGTGCTCGTGGACTATGATTATAGAGTTCTGTTGACCCTATTGTGATCGTTATTAATACACCGTTGTCGTTGATTCATAGAAGAATGGATTAAGATCGGTGCTGCTGGGCTCGTCTGGAATCGACAAGAGTACGAAATTTTCCAGCTGTGGTAGGGATGCTTTTTATATGAAAGTTGGGTGTTCTCTTGCTTTCTTCGAATGCTTAAATCCAGTTCAACTAGACAATACTACTGGTCGCAGTCCAATTTATAGGCCAGAGATCAGCTTTCACATTGACTCAATCATCTCTTATTTGTTACTGCAAGCATTAGATATCGCATTTTTCGATATGTGGAGAGTGGAATGCAACCCGTTGTGCACTCTTCGACGACATATCATACGTCACGGTTTCAATAGTCCTGACTACTTTTTATCGTGTGCAGCGGGTTGACATTAAATTCTGCTCGCTAGCCGTTTTTCTCGAAAAGTGTCCCACTTTTACACCAGAAACGCGATGATGGTTTGTCGAGCAACATACATGCATTAATATCCAACTAAATTTTCTGTTTTTCAAAGCAGCTTGTTGATACTTCTTCACCTTCTTTTATACGTTTCGCTAAGTTTATCTGATGTCCACAAGGTGATTTCATCCCACATTGACTCACATATTTTCCTGGAATGGATGAACAAGGTATTTGCCTAGGAACCTATAGGAGTTTGACTCATCTGATTACCAACCAAACCTCAGAAGTCTTAAGGCTACTCAATCGTACAAAATGAAATTTCTCCCGACCACGTTTTTTCATGCTAATTGGGATTATCACCAGAGCTATCTGTGAAGCTCTCGATGGTCATGGCACTAAGCCAATAAACTGTATTGTAAAAATAAGGATGAAACGTAGAAGTGGCAGAATGGCTCGTTGGCTTTGTCGGGTTCGCAGACGGCGAACCAGGCAAATCATGTACAGTGTCAAATTATAGGTAGCAAATTGTGCGGGGTTGAACTTAGCCCCGATGGCTCATACGAAAATGTATTTACCCCAACTGATTCTATTTATGATATTGTCGTTTGACCGGGATCTATGCAGTTAGCACTCATGAGGTGGAAAAAAAGAAAGACGGGCCCCTCAATGTTTAGACAATCTTATTCCATTACTAAAAGAATGCTATAGGCTGTACTGTCCAAGCGCTATAAAGCTACATAACAAAGACACCATTATCAAGTATGGCAGAAAACCTTTCCGACGAGTACCACTGCGGTCTCGATTTCACAAACAACATACCTTGAATATATTCTTGGGGCGGTACTACTTATGACTGCAAATGCTTGTGTGCAAATCTGCTACCGTCAGTCTACTTTCTCCAATTTGGCCCAAGAACATTTTATTCTGCGACTGACAAGTGAATTATCCGAATAGCAGACCCATTCCACGCATGTGCTTTTCTGTTCCATATGGAAATCTCGTCATTCTATCCCCGTATTTTCTCTCGTCCTTTCATA
Organism: Echinostoma caproni; assembly: GCA_900618425.1. Taxonomy (NCBI): domain Eukaryota; kingdom Metazoa; phylum Platyhelminthes; class Trematoda; order Plagiorchiida; family Echinostomatidae; genus Echinostoma; species Echinostoma caproni. The sequence goes on along the minus strand of UZAN01039769.1, from coordinate 105,769 downwards.
GTTAAACGAATACCTCACTCTTGGCCGTTTATCGTTGGCTATTGGTTGATATCGAATTTCGGACTACAATTAGAACAGACGTCATTTATGGTAGAAAATACTGGCTATCATTTACATAATTCAACTCAAATGTGTGGAAAATAGAAATAAGCGATCCCCTTTACCAGTTTCTTTCGGATAATGCACATCATATCTACTGCTTCATTGTTCAATCTGGTAGGTCTGAAGCACCGTTTCTCTCTTTCCTTACACACTTATCCACGCTGGTTCCACCCCTGTCTCCGTTTCCCGAACCTGTCACATAACCCCTGATTAATCACAGTCGGCACCGTAGACGTCCCCAAATCCCTAACAGATCCAATTAGTTTGAACGGTTTGAATCTTTTGTTAGCTCACTGCGCCCCAATGCACCTGTTCATGTGACTTGTTTTTCTGTATCATCAACGAAACGGAACCTAATTACTTTACTTTCTTGCGTCGTGGTGTATCCTCGGTCGCAGCTACTTAAAATCGGCGGTTCAGTTGCGGCAGAAAAAAGCGGTAGAAACTAACTGCTCTTCAAGTTTGCGTCACTGGAGGAAAAACAAACTGGGAATATAGTACTATCTACTACAAGTGAATGATGAATAGTGCGACTGAATACGTGTGAAGACTAATCTCATACAATCGAGCTGTCGATGATTTTCATTTTTCTGACAACATATACCAGCAATCAAAGAGGTGAATCTATGGGACTGAACAAACCGGAAGACTATTGGAACAGCCGTGGTTCAACCTTCGTCCCCCAGATATGAGCAATCCACTTCATTTATGATTTATGAATCGTAATTTTAGAACCGGACTGAAGAAAACTCAACGGAAAATACAGTGCACTTTTTATGGTATATTAAAATTACAAAATGAAACTATTCATTGCTATGAATTCCTGACTGCGGCATTTGACACCAAGAAAAAAACAGGTTGATTCAGTCTACACAACCAGTTATCTTATATTTTCCTCTTCCAGTTTGGTTAAGATTTCCCCTACCTGGAAGCCTTACGCAACCTAAATGACCAAGACCTCCCGGTGAGAGTTTCACACTCTTGTACTATACCATAGCGCAACTACCATTAGCTTTGTTCTACCGGCCTCAGTAATCATTTCCTGTCGAGTTATCCTCTCCGGTGATTTACGCCTCATGCACACCTCATGCTGGAAATTGAGTTGGTGCCTGACTGTCACTACCAGCAAATCTACCTAACTTCGCTACCGCTTGTCTGGTTGTCCTGTCAGGCTCGTGCTTTGCGATGTAAACAGCGCTGTCCGACCACAAATAATTGGCGTTTGGGCTTTAGCAAGTTGGAAGCACCAGTTGACCGTTAACGGACAACCGAATGTTGAGTCATCGTCAGAAGAGTCACAACTTAAAGAAATGTAAACTGAACATTCTATGTGAGTATCCACTTTTTATTCCAGATTCGTCCACTAAGAAAGATATAAGTGCCAACTAGTAAAATTCGTCTGGTTTCTCTATGGTCTCTCCTGTGGAGGGACTGAAACAAGCTAGTCCCGTTACCGCATTTTGCACATTGGTTAAGGAAAGACAGACACAGCGACACGAAGGTGCATGATTAATGGTTGTACAAACTGAAAACTGAAACGTGCATACGATGAAAAATCACCTGTGTCATTAAATAATCTAACTCGAATATCTTTTGATCCTTATTCTGTCACAGATTTGCCGTTTCGTTCCCTTCTTTGTTCTTTCGTCAATGAAAAAGCACTTCTACTCTGAAACTTGTTCCTGGCTTTCCAGCCCTTATAGCTTTCAGTGCTTTGTTCCATGAACAAACCGGAATTTATCCATAAAACTTTAATCATCATTCTTTCGTGCTATTGGTTTGGGATGTGAACATACTTCGCGAACAGAAAGAAACTCTTTCTACCCTTATGTTCCATTAAACCCTTACGCAATGGCTAGAAACTGATTTTTTTTTATCTTGTTGACGATAAACCCTTTCTTATCCGTGTTCATACACAATGTCTCTTACAGGAGATGGGTAACCGTTGTTGTACTCTGTGTTTCCAAATGCAATAGTCACAGAGGTACTGACAGATTTGATGATCTATTGCCCCTTTTTTACAGTAAGATCACGTTTCGAATGCTTGCACTCACGTATATTAGTGACTTACCAACTTTTCGTTTTAGGCATATGAATTAAAAAGTGCCCAATGATTAGGAACTGAAACGGCAGTTAGCAAGCCTTGTAGATTAGAGTCACTGTGCTAATGAGGATGTTAGTGTGAGTTCCACGGTGATTTCCCTACTTTCTTGTATTTCTCGATTTACTGGAAGCTCATCCGATGGCAACCGATTGTGAGATTATTGGCAATAATAATAGTAGTCATGGTCATAAAATAAATCGCACGCATTATCCACGAGGAACTATGAAAACCGGGGTACTGAACTCCCCACAAATGCAGTGTTTGGTCCAGATAAGGTTTGAGGTGCGTAGCAAGTTACAGGAGTAAATCATGCAGGAAGCTTACTTTTTTCCTTCCCAAGTTCAATCTTTGCGTGTCCATCATCCAACAATGCTTTTACTTTGTCGACTTAGCTGATGAGTCCGAATATCACGCACTAATACAGAAGGCGATTTTACACTAGTCTGCTGGATCGCGTTCGACTAGATTTCTTGACCTAATTGGTAGGTCGTTGCAGCTTAGAGGTCACAGTCGATTAGCTACGCTATACTTATGAGCGTTTATGAACGTTTTATTCCGGCCTGTCTGATTGCACACAAGGTGATTCGTGCAGTAATTATATCATCCAGTGAACTAGAATTGACATACAAAGTGAGAGGCAATAATGATCCTGTTTGCTACAACCGAATGTCATAGCATATAGAGCGCCATTGCTAGATAACCGCTGGTGGCGAGTGTTGGTTCATGAAAAGTGACCGACCAAAATCGATATGGGATCGATATGCGTCGAATATTTGCTGCGCAATCAGGAAGACCAACAAACTCCATTAGGCAGTATTCAGATGGGTCACGCAATCGCGCGGCATCTTGAGAGGCTTTATGTCAGTTTGGTGTGGTGGATGTAAGTGCAATCATGTTTGATGCGTTTTATGTCAAGTCAAGTTGAGGCAAGTGACCGCTTCATATATCGTAAGTACAGTTGTGAATTTTCAATGGACGCTGTTAGAGATTACTTCGCTATCGGTTCATAGTTCATACTTCACAGGTGCCAAATCTGGTATGATGAACTGGGAGTGTTTAATTTCATTTTTGCTGGTCGCATACATACGTATTTTTAGCTGGGTTTGTAAAATCAAGAGATTTATAAGAGCACGTGCAGGAAAGAAGTTGATTGGAATAAGCAGGCAGATGAAGTTAGACCACCGAAAGGGCTGATGAACATTATGAGCTAATTATTATTAATATCATTTTGCACACTCGAGGGGCATGCAAATGGAAATCTTAGCCAGAATTTTCGGGTCTCCAACGAGAATGTGATCCGCTAACACGTAAATCTCGATGGTGGATCAAAGAAACTATTCCCGCTTGTCTATTCGGATAAGGTTACACGAAAGATTCCATTGCTCGAAGTCAGATTCATTTTTCGTTTGCACTGTGCATTGATCCATGCAAACGTGTTGAGAAGTTTGTGAGCCTCTTAAGCGGTGTATTGATTCTTACAATTTCCATAATGGGCGATTATATCTTAAAGCTTCTCTATTTGGTCTGCGCACCACTGAGTTTTCAAGAATTCACCCATCCTGACAGTCTATACTGGTCCATCGGCGGCGAAAAGCACCAACCATCCCTTAATTTGGCTTTAGGTTTGTTCAAAGAAGTTACCTGTTCAAAATAACAGATGGGATGGGACATTAGTAGATCATTGGGGTTGGGATTCTCTCTCTCTCTGTGGCTCCGGTCCATTCAAAGCGCCGTTTAAATGAACTTCAGTTGATACATAACAGATCCATATTAATTTTGGCACCCCTTGTTATGGAGGTCTAATCATAGGTAACTGGTTGCGTTGGAAATAAATTAGCGATTCTAGCCAAAGTCCCTAACTGTTCGTTATCTGGGTGAATTCATGAGCTTACATGAGTTAAATGTGACCTATTGTGTATCTGAGTATGTGTGAGCAAGAGTTAGGGGTTAGATCATACCCTAGTGATGTCGGGCGTGTTGGTGATAACTACCCGAGCATACTTTTATCACCATGGTTCTCCCAAGCAGATAAAGCAACCCGTATGAGTTTCAGCTGTCTACCGAGCTTATTACCCCAGGTAACCATTGCACATTCGTTTAAATAACTGTCCACTAGATAGTGTGGAAAGCGGAATGTTTACTATGCTAAGAGCGAATTCTGTGTAAAAAGTTGGATATAACTTTGAACAAATACGTGAATGTAGCGTTGATTATAGCCGAACCATGTTTGTTTTTCCTAAGCCTACCGCTAAGCTGTTTGTAGTAAACATTGATTTTTTCACTAAAATGTCCAATGACAATTCAAATATGCATGTCAAATAGTCTTTTATGTGTTCCGTGCAACCAATTCAGGTTCAATGCGGTTTGGACGGAGATAAAACTGCGTTAGCACACCAGAGAAAAAATGACTGCTTTGACTATGTATACCGTTCAATAAGTACATTACGGCTAGTGTGTTGTGAAGGGTTTAGTTGATATAAGTTACGTAAATTGATCGCTGGTACTTCGTCACCAATGGAATGTAAACCTGACATGAACTCAATGCTTCATCCAATTTGGCTTCTTGTGTTTGAAGTCATGTGATTATTTGTGTTGAAATGCCTAAACAAGCGCGTGATAATTGGATTCGCCAGGGAATGCTGGGATGTAGGGGTTACGTCATACAACACAGTACACGTTTCACCGCTGCTCAGTCATTTTGAAACCGCAAAATTGGTTAACGTTGGGAACACCAGGAAGGCAATATTTGAATAAACCGAGAAGTGGCGCCAGTTAGAACAGCATACGATGGTGCAAACTTTTTCTCGCGCTCCTTTAGGACTTGCTGTTCCTGGTATGTGAGTGTACAAATACAGAAAACGATGACTTGGGTTTAACGAATTCACTAGTTGCATTTCAGTTCAGTTCAGTTCCCACAACCATAAACCATGCATTTTTGTACGTCGTTTTTGGAGAAGTTCAGTGGTCTAAGATTGCAAAGAAATTGAGAAGATGCACGAACGCTACTGTTTGCGGTAATCGAACACCGACAAGCTATTTTTATCCTTTTCCCGTAATGACCAAGTCTCTGAACCGTAAAGCAGCACTGACCGAACTGCTGAGGCGCATAATCGATCCTTCACAGACAGCTGGATGTCACGATGGCGTCACAGATGTCTTATGCTGGCAAATGCCAACCGAGCCTTTTGCATGCGCGCCAACACTTCATCTGTGATGCATCCGCCAGGTGAGATATAGCCTCCCAGATAGCTAAATTTATCTACTTCTTCAACTACTTCCCCAGTCAGGATGAGGTTAGGGGCCGGACCAACGCAATCTTCTAACAACATTTTACACTTCGAAGGTGAAAACGTATACCGAAGATAGCTACATTGGCACTCAAAGTATCCAGAAGAGCTTTTAACTTACCTGGATCTCAACTTAGTAATTCAATGTCGTCTGCAAACCATAAATCAGAGAGTCCGCTACGCCGGAGTAAATCTTTACAGGTTTCATTTAATACCGGACACTCATTCTGTGATTTTCGGAAGCCTGGTATGATATTTATTTAATTCCATGTGAGTAACGGAGGATTTGATTCTATTCAAAGGGAAAATTCGTCATATATGTAGCAAATGAAGCGTGAAATGAAAAGCTAGGAAGCACTGAACAGCTTTTTCAACCTGGCTGGGTCCCATTAGCATTGAAAATCCATTGACCAAACTGGGGAACGAACCCGGACCTCACGGGCAGAACACAAGTGTGCTGTCCACTCGGCAGCTGATCCGACCGTGTTTCATTTCCTAGCTTTTCCTAGCTTTATTTGCTATATACGCGACTAATTCCTCCTTTGAATTGAATCACATTCTCCATTACCCACATGAACCAAGTTGTCAGGTTGTGGATGTTTCCAATCTAGTCATAACCCCGGAGGCTGGTGCTGAGATTATCGAAGTCTGTGGCTTGCAACAAGCCTGCAAAGATGGGTTGTGCTCTATCGTGTAAATGGAAAATGAAAAACAATCTGATCAGCTGCCCGGTGACCGGATGGGTAGCATGCCTGCGTTCTACCCGTGAGGTCCCGGGTTCGATTCCCGGCTTGGTCGATAGATTCACGGAGCTGGTGAGACCCAACCGGGTCGAAACCGCTGTCCAGTGCTTCCCAGCTTTTCAGTTCACACTTCATTTGCAACATAAATGACGAATCCCTCCTTTGAATTTATTTAAATATTGTTTACCCTAAAGGCAAGACGAAACAGGTTTCCACCTTAGTTCCATTGTCTACCCACGGTAAACAAGCTATATTTTTATATGTTATGTATTTTGCAAATTGCGACGGTCATCATCGAATCACCAGATCGTTTTGTCATGTAGTGCGGCGAGGAGTTCTTATATGTCAACTTTTCCGAAATGATTAGCTTCTGAGCGATAAACGTACTTCACGCATTGTGAACATTAAAAAAATAAATCAAATCCATGAGAATGTTAGTTTGAGTGGTTTGAAATTACAGCACCGACTGGTAACCGATTCATGAGTGACCCGAAACATTCAATCAAATGAATGTAATGACACTCAAAAGTGTTCTCTTCACGCAAAACATCCAGTGGTTCCAGCTTGCAGAAGCGATTTCTATAAAACGATGAAAACCTGAACTGCGCAAACAGGAAGGGTGTCTTGCAAGTCTAGTCTTGCCTTGTTAAAAAGATGGACGGTTTTAACAAAAACAGCCATCATCCATGGTACCTGTTACTTGCTAGTTTTCATTATTTTTTTCGACTGTCGTATGTACTTGAAGGGATACGGCAAAAATTTCCGGAAATAAGCTGAACAATAGTGTGCTATTGTATTCTGTATTGGAATGTAATGGTGATCAGACAAGTGTGAATTCTTCAAGGAACGGTCGTTTGAACCTGTGAACGTCTAGGGACGGCTACGTTTTATAGGTAATACATTATCAGCTGCATTTTGTATGAAAATGAATATAATTTGCTTTGGGGATCAAAATAGTAGGGAGCTTGAAACACGACTATCATTATCAAAGGACATTATTTTAATTCACTTATATATATCTTGAAACACAAGGTAAAAACCTCGTTGTCATAAGTCAATCTGATGTGATTTGCAGCAGTAACACAACAGAAAACTGTATCTATCGATGGATATCTTATTATTAGAACGATAAATAAGTACAAAAATCAGCTTTCGATGAGGTGAAACATGCTGGTTGCATGATCCAAACTGTTGATCTGCAGTATTCACAATCGCTCATACGCGATGGATAGATAACACTAAACAATCAGAACTGCGGCAAATAGTTGCATGATATTCCGAGGAGATGCCAGTGGCTAGCGAAACCTTGTCTGCACCTGATGAACCCAAATGATTTAATGAGCTCAAGTTTGCTTTTGTTCTGCAGTATAAAGCTGACTAAAGACGATTGGTGCAAAAGATCAAGGCAATCCTTCCTGCCACCTTAACCCGTGCGCAGTATTCACCGGAAGTGAACGGGGTTGAGATGAACTTCGGTGGTCCATTTTACGGGCTTATTCACAGTTCAACTTCCAGATAAATGTCCTCTTACTTTGAAGCCAGTATTCTGCTAGCGTTTAAGTATGACTTAAGAATACACAATTTTTGCTCGTCCTCCGTTTAACTTACCGGTCTGGCTCGGTACATGTGTGCAAAATCTGGTAACATATGCTAAGATTGTGTTGTAATTAGTGACCAGGGCAAACTACTTGGTTGTTATATTTAGTATATTTTCATTTAAATAGTGAAGACATTATCAGTGCTCATCTTCGATTGGCGGAAGGATAAATGTGGTTTTCACTCTTAAAGACTACTTCACGAAGTATTCATCATTAATTGACATACGACTCTTGAGTTTGCTGTATCTTTTCTGTAGTACTAATCAATGAGCACGGATGGTGAATGCGTGCGATGGTTAAGCCCAGATAGGGAACACTACTACAACTATTGCTAATATACCAGATCCCCCGCCGCCCAAACATTCACCACTGAGTCTCGTTAGTGGAATCACTCACATCGTGTTATTGGTCATTAGCTTCGCTATCATCCGGATCTGAAGGTAACCTGATTTGCTCCAGGAAGATATGAGGCTTTACTTAGCTATTCCAGTGAGCTTGTGTCTTCAAAGCCTAATCATTGTGTGTGTTATCATAGAGTCAGGTTGTGAATGCTTCCAACCGAGTCATAACCCTGGAGGCTGGTGCTGAGTTGAGCAGGGTCCGTGGCCCGCAACAAACTTTCAAAGATGGGTTGTTCTATATCGTCTAAATGGAAAATGAAAAACAGTCTGATCAGCTGCTCGGTGGCGTAGTGGGTAGCACGCTTGCGTTCTGCCCATGAAGTCCCGCGTTTGATCCCCAGTCGGGTCGATGGATTACCACTGCTGATGAGACCCAGCCGGGTCGAAACAGCTGTACAGTGCTTCCGAGCTTTTCAGTTCATGCCTCATTTGCTTTATACACGACGAATTCCCATTTGAAATTATCGTAGGGTCATTTGATCAGCGATGAATCGCAGTTATTAGAAAATTTTTCAAGTGTCTGCCTTGAATTGATTCCACAATGATCTGTGGACAACTGATTATGTTCCACAAGTTGGTCTCAGAACAGAATATATTGTGGAGCAAAGTTGGTATGATTTGAATTCGTAATGCGGAATTGTTCCTTTTTAGGGGTGTCGAATAATTGTTATGGGTCTCCTCGGTTTTTAGAATCTGTTGAAAATAGTCAGGGTCGATTCTGGCCCAATTCATTGAAATCTCATATATACAGATAGTGTAAAACTATCAGTGAAATCTCATTAATGAGATGATGTGATTGAATGTCGCAAAGGCAGCAGTTCACTTTCCACTTGACGGGTACGTTTCGCAGTCATTGATTTTGTATACCACTAAAGCGGGAGTGCACAGTGCGTTCAGAGTTATTCCGCAATAAGTGACATATCCACGTTAGTTCAGTTTGTACCGTTCGTGTGTAGATGTAGGCGAAATAAATCCCTGACTATTCGTTTGCAATTATTCACATGGTGTTTCTTCTGTTTCACTTTAGGAACTGTATGGATCTTACCCTTAGAGAACTACCGTGTGTGTGTGTGACTGGATTATTCCACCTGAGCTCGTTCGACCACCGAATGAAAGTTTGACATTTCTATTTCTATTTTATATATTCCGGTGATAATATCGAGGAATCCTAATCTCAGTGCTGCTTGTGTAAATAATTGATCGAACGTTGATTGGTTGAACGTTCAGATAGTAATAGTCAAAGACGAGGTCATCATAGTGATCGTGTGGGATGAATAGGAAGGAAGAACCTATACCTGTGTTTATGAGTGATTAGCTTGCCGTCGGTTGATGTGCCCTTTCTCCAAAAAAGTCAAGTGATACGTCATCGCCTCCGGTCTGATAGTTCACACTAGACCAACGCAATGGAGGTGAATGAATAAGTGGTTTTTGTGCAAGCGAGCGGCACTTTCCCAGTCATAGCTTGTATCTAAACCTGATCCACCTTTGGCCGTTTCACCTTTATGAGATATAATTTATTGATCCAAATTGTTTTCCATTATTACATATACTATATGAAATGATATAAACTCACGTACTCTCACACCGCAGTACGTTTTCCAGTAGTATTGACTGGTTTGGTACTCCAGTATCTTCATGGATGTGAAATATGATGGCTGGTGCAAATCGATCTTGGCTTACGTACTTTTTTATTCAAGATATTTATTATTATTATTATTATCTTTCCGTTGAAAATTTCGTAACCACTAAGGTGTTCAGAGATAGACACTAGTGGACGTGCGACAACATTGATTCACTCTATGTATCCGTTTAAGGAGAATGCATTCTGTCTGTTTACATGATCCGCACTTACACACAAGTACTAAGGTCACACACCGGCCGCACAAATGCACGTTGCATTAAAAAGGATACTTCCCCGCTACCACGAGAGCAAGTCGATCGGAATAAATAGCTCGCAAATGATGCATTCTCCCTCTCCCTTTCGACAAAGGCAGTGCACAAACGTAGAAGACTGCTATTTTTCTGCTCCTTGCCTAATAAGATATACGATCAAGATATCCGAGATCAGCGGTCCAGATTGATTTAATTGAACTGCTGGAACGTGATAAAACCCAACTTGATTCGCATTGTTTTTTCATCGTGACATCATGACGTAACCGATCTGGTTCTTGCGGCAACAGTATACTCAAACAGGATTTCATAATGTGCATCTTTATTGGCGTAAAGTGGTTAGAGATACTGTGGTGATGTTAAACAATTTGATCAAAAAGTGTGTAGACTAAGATGATCTTGACACTGACCATTCATGTTTACATTCACTTTATTGAGGACGGTGAATTCATGCATTCTCCATGTCTTCTTTGTTTTATCATGGATTTAAAATTTATGATTTGTTTATCTCACACAGTGCTTTTAGTTTCAATTGTAAAATCAATCACTGTTCTTGCTTTTTACTTTTTTTTACCGCTTAGATCCCATGTCAATTGAAATGGTCTCCGGTAGGGTTCCCGTTGAACAAGACAGTCTGATTATTGTTTCTATCTCATACTTCCTGTCAAGAGATCTTGATCAACCGTCTACTCTCAGTTCGGTCTGTTTTTAACACATCTTATGCAGAGTTTAACATCTTTCTAATAGTGAGGGTATTAGGTAAAAACTCAACCCGCGATGCTGCTGCACTGAAACCGTTTGCTCCCACCGTTTGCTAGTTCGACAAACAAATTGTTGCGGGTTTTTTCCAATTGGATGAATGAAGCCAATCGTGGTGGTTTACCATTCGTAATTGTCCTTGGAATTTCGATGAATGTTGGATTTAATTAGGCTTTACACGGTGTTAATGTAGCTATGAGGAACCATTGCAGAGGTCATTTGATCGTAAACAGGAGGAGAGAATATATGAACTTCCCTGTGTAAGATGTCTTCTAAAATAGACCGCAATTCTGCACTATTCCCTTGTCGCGATGTCAGTGTTTGCAATACCATGATGAACAATTTGTGCGGCTCCCAAAACATCTACATAGGTGGTCAGTGATATACTATGCACGNATAAGGTGAAACAGATCCATTGTTCCGTTCGGTTGTGTTGATAGTGAAGCACCTGTTCCGTCTCTAAGGTTCTAGACTGGGCTCTGGGTTCTAAGCTTGATTCGCGGAATTGCAAAGCCCAACCTTCGAATGACTATACAATGCACCGTAGCTTGTCAGTTTGCCTTTTCAATGAGGTTTATTGTGAAACAAAATGAAATCTGCCATCACCCCCCGGTCAAGAAAAGAGGCCTTCTCCCTAAGCATGATGATTTTTCTTTTTACATAAAGATTTATATTTTTCACCTCAATGAAAAGTATATATTTATCAGTTTCTCTTTGATTGATCGGATTGTTTTATTACGAAATACAACTATCCATTTTTATTTAAAAAACGAGTTAGCCGAGAGTAGAATGAGTGTACCTTAGGTACAACTTGACCCATATAATCTTTTCATGACTGTACGACCAGAAGAGGTTAGTTATATTCTATTCAGGGGAATTCTACGGTATTAGGGTCATGCTGGAGTGACTCAAGGTATACGGGGGTGGGGGTGGAGGGGGGGCGTCGGGTGGAGAGGACATTGGGGTCAATACAAAAATGCACACATTTGAATCGATGAACTCACCATGTGCTTTACTTGTTTCACCGTATGACTGGGCTTTAGTCCTTCTGGATTTCCGTTGATTTCTCATTTACCCGCTTCATTGTGACCAACACGCAGAATGACAAAAGGGCTCGTTTCGTTTGTACTCGTTCCACAGTCACACGACCTATATCACCGGTCAAACAGATAATAATTTTCGGACAGGAGGAATTTAACATCAAGGATTACTATAGACTGGCTTTATCGCAGGAAGTCAGCTGTCAGGTCCACACTGACACAATGGTTTGTTCATTCATCTGACGGTTGAGGTTCGTCGGGATGCGAGCTTAACCGGAGGAGGTGAAGCTGAAGGACAAATTGGTTTTAGTCACTATAAAAGGGGCTGGGACTGGGAATTTATGCAATTAAATGCCCATCGCTTCCGTTGTGGCTAGGACAACGGGAAGTACCTTTATAGTCGACTGCAGCCCCTCAAGGATGGTCGAAAAACCTCACTCAAACCCACTGCTATTTGTTTTTAACCGTTCATAAATTCACCGCCCTGATGAGTTCAGCCTTGAAAATTATGGTGTTTATTGATTTATTTAACCAACCTTTTGATAGTGTGATTGATTTAAGTCTTTCTATGGGATTAATTAAGAACATACAAAACGGAACTTGTGCATCATATATTTTACTTCAGGTGGCAATTCTTCGTTTAACCGCAAACACAATCACCTGGTTTTGTTGCATAAGATGTTTTATTAACAGATCTTACTGGTCGGTTTCGAATGACGTGTGTTGATGGATGCACTCCTCTTGAATTGCAAATAAATCTATACCGACTGGTTCCTAAACACGCTATCCTTTGAATTTATTTTTCTATAGCAAATTTTCTTGCTAACTAGACGTTCTGGATGCCCATATGGTGGAAACCGGAGCTCTTCTCCTGTTACGCTCTCCGCAAAAATATACCTAAAACGTACCGTCACGACGAGACTGCACTGTGGCGTGGTGTTATGGCTTGTGCATCCCTCTGACCTAACGAGCGACACGGGATGGTTTTTGTCAAGCCGAAGATCTAATCATGCCTGGAAGGTCGAAGGGTAGAGTTCGGACGAAGTCTAGTGTCCCGGTCCTCTAGGTTGCGGGTTCGACTAGAATTTGCATTTCATTCGGTAAAAAATAGAGGAGGAGTAATTGATGCAAGTAAATGGGCCTCCACTTTGCTTCACCCGCTGCCTTGCGGCTAGGTTCTTGTCAGAACTAAAGACTTTGGTTGAGAACCATAATCGTTCTCCTGCTTAGTGGATGGACACCCTGGCAGTACTCGTCCATCAAATCTCAATGCATGTGCATTGCGAGTTTGACAGCGATCAGTGAAGTTCGCTTCTCCGTATGTCGCTGTACAATGATGATGATACGCACTCATAGGATTTGCATTGAATTTGACACCAAACTCAAGCACATCATACGTCTGCCTTGATCACAGAGCGAAATGTGTGTTCGTGAGTTTTCACAATTGATTTGGTGCAAGAAGTTCCCTAAACGTCCATCCATCTCCAGTCATTAGATTATTATTCCTGATTAACTTTCATAAGAAAATGTTTTGAGCAACCAGATATTTTGTGATGTTTAAGACACAATTACCCGTACTAAGTGATATGGGATAGATGATATAGATTTAAATAACCACAACTACCCACTCGAAAACTTTCTTGCTATCATTAACACTTGGATGACGTTGGTGCTATTTGGAATACCAACTCGTGGTAAAACCGGAGAGATAAGTGTTTGTCGTAGAAATTCGTCAAAATTCCTATTTTTTATTGTACGTTTATTGTTCGTTCCGTCAGGATCGCACGGTATCGTCTCGATACTGAATTCTAAAATGATCATCTTCCGACAACGTTTCCCATCCAGATTGCCATTCCGTATATGACGAAATAGCACACAGCTGGAAGCTAATAAGGACTGACTTGTTGAGTAAAAGTAAAAGTAGCTACGCGCGCGCCTTGATACGCCTTCATACGAGCCAAGTTCTCCTTACGCCTGGAAAACAACCGAAAAAAGCCACCGACAACGGATACCCGCGATACAATGTCAGTGATTCATGCAAATCGGCCTTCAAAGCGGAGCTCTCCGATCGCCTGTCAGTTCAACCGCCAGCCGAAGGACTCAATGAACACTGGAAGCAAATCAACGAAGCTATGCAGATAT